>NQII01013517.1:0-21075 GCA_002778355.1 Clitarchus hookeri
AGGCTCATACAGTCGGCGGGCGGCTTGCGCCTGATCCCGAGCGGAGGAAAGGCTGTAGGCCGACTGGGATGGGTTACCTGGCAATTGGTTGGCTGTAGAAGCCGTAGATGCCTGCTTATATGCCCACTTAGTCCCTCCTAGTCGGGTGAATGGCATTAGGATAGGTACTACGGATCATCGCAGCAAGCAAGGGGCAGGTGACAGTAAATTCCCTAGCTACCCAGAAGTGATAACGCCATACATCGTCAGGCCTGGTGCTCCAACCGACGAATTACACGTGCTGGATGGAGCAGGTTAGCTGACTTGGGGTGGCGTTAAAACTTTGTCGTGAGCTGCTAAGAGGCTACCAGGTCACACCTTGTCAGGCATTACACTCCAACCGGCGAATTGCACGTGGTGGATGGAGGATTAGCAGACTCGGGTGGTCTAGTTGCTTCCTCGTAGAGTGTACCTAGTAGGGGGCTCTACCATATGTGTGTGCCAAGTGCCTTTGCACACTGGGCCCACAGTATGGGTAGCCGTCGTATTGTGTGGTATTTTGCGATGTACAAACTACCCAGTTAAGGGAGACACTGTAACCCGTACTAGCTCCCAGACTTTCATAGTTACCAAGCAACCGGCGGAAGTTACGTTACGAGACAGATGAAGGGGACCTGTTAGAGCAAAAGCAAACCTAGAGCAACTAATAAAGTAGTCATGAGAACGACTCAAATCCTACTGTCGTCTAGTGTGGTCCTGAAGGGACGGGGTGTGACACTCCCAAGTGGAGCGTGTGTCTCGGAGGTTGAAGCAAGCCAGTGGTAGGGAGAGCTGCTGAGTTGCCAAGGCAGAGGAAACCAATGAGATGACAACTCTACATCAACTGGCCTTCTGGGGGCTCATCCGACCCCAAATACAGACTGCTGTCTTCCTTCGGTTTCCTTTGTGCATCTTCGACCAGCTGGTTCCTCCCTGAGTGGGCGGCATCATCCCTTGCTGCGCTCTCTCGGCGAGGGTTGTGAACAGGGTAGCTCGGCGTTGCAGGTGGTATCACAGCACTTGCTTTGGAGGGACAGGCCCGCTCTGTCCAGGTGGCGAGGCAGACGCGCATGACTGACGTGCGTATTTTATTGCTACTGGCAATGGTGGGTAGTATTCATCTCTCGAATGTAACAGTCTGGGTTCGTCCCACTGTGAGGGTGTCGTGGCTTCCCACGGGCTGAGTTGAAGTCATAGGTGATTACATAGTGCATTGCCAGCTACGCGTCATGCGTCTAGTTGACGACTAGCATGCAAAAATAACGTGACTAAAATTTTTTCATGTTTTTTTTATTATGTCTGTCTTATATTTAAACCAATAAGAAAAATAAATAATGTTTATAGACAGAATTCCACAATTTTTAGCTAACTGGGGATTACTGGTTCAGCTGACGACACAAAGAAATGTTTGACAGAGTCATTTGCTTCCTTATACAAAAGAACTCTGTTATAACATTCCTGAAGGGATACAAAATTTTTAACATTATACAGATGAAACTTTACAACCAAGGGACAAGGGACGACTGTGAATACTCCATTTTCTCTCTCTTTGTCAGACTTTGCTTCCTTTCTTCCGATGGTGCCAGCAGTATGTGCACAATGGACAAGGTGGGATTCTTTAAGAGAGAGGAAAGTGGGATGTGGCCATGTCTCCCCACACCAGTTCAGGAATTATAGCTAGAGACCTGAAAAAATAGGTGTTATTTTTCTTGAAAAGAGGTATTATTTTTCTCAAAAATANTCAGGAATTATAGCTAGAGACCTGAAAAAATAGGTGTTATTTTTCTTGAAAAGAGGTATTATTTTTCTCAAAAATAGGTTTTTTACCTAGAAAATAGGTGTTGTTTTTTTATGGGGCATACAACTTTTTATGCATCAAAAATTCAATTTTGAAATGATAAAAAAAAATTCTACACTATAAACAATATTAAAAATGCAAAATTATAATTATAACTGCAAAAAATAAATATAAAAAGTGCTAACAAACAGAATGTGCACCTTTCCAAGAAAAAATCAGTAAGGCAATATGTACCTACATAACATGTAACTAATTACTTTCCACTAGGGTTGGGTCAAATAACAAAAAATATCGGTTCTGGTACAGATTCTACAATTTAAATATCGGTTCCAGTATTCGGTTCTATTTTGAATATGTACTTGCATGCACAGTTAGCAAGGATAACTGCAGCTATTGCTTCAGAAAGAAATAAAATTCTTTCCAAGAGCCATATTTTGTAGAAAACAAAGTTGGGTAACGTCTGCGATTATTCCGAGGAACCAAATTTCAGGCTGTGCTCGAATTGGCACTTTTGGTTTACTAAATGGTCACGTGACCAAAATTAGTCTACTAAAATGATGATGTATATGGTATTTTAGTATCTAGTTTTTAGTATGTAACGAAACTCTCTAAAATACTAAATTACTAAATCGCAACCGTTTTTGAACAAGTGACTATTGACGGCGTCCGAATTGAATGCTACTACACACTCAAATCCAAAAATACCAAATAGGCAATGTAACGAAATAAAATGCTAAAATTTGCGTTATTTTTAGTTTTATCGCAAATGCTTTTTTTTTTTTTCAGGTCTCTAAATATAGCATAAGGTGCGCGTTGCTCAATTCATACATGTTGTTATATTTCAAAGAAATTTGTAACAAAAAATAATATAATAATAACATGAGAGATGCTCTTGATCTGTGAGCCAGCGGCAGCAGACAAATGGGATAATCTCAAACAATAATACAAACAAGAAAGATAAGTGTGGGAAAAACTCACAGGATCTGCTATAGGCGACACTCTGGTCCCATCACGGATGTTCTTCTCCAAGATGTTTAAGAGCCTTACAAGGCGGTCTGATGGAATGGACTCCATAACACAGAGAGTTTTTAGTTTGGCAGATTCACTACACAGCTCCTGCAGCTGATATTTGGGTATCAATGCCTCTGGCGGGACGTCTGCATCTTCATCTGCAAGGAAGCAAGCATTACTACCACCAACCACAAAGAAGTCTGCATAAACAGACTGAGCTAAGAGTAACGGATTAAAAAATATAGAGAATTTAAAAAGTTAAAATAACAAACATCACAATTTCTATTTCTATAACAATTTTCAATACTTAAATGGTTTGCCCCCCTTGCACTCGAACTGCATTGCAATGTGTTTGGAATACAAGTGTTTCCCTGAAACTATTAAATGTGTGTCCAATGAGCTGATCTATGAAAAGAACACTCACTTCAGGCGAGGCCTGTTGAGTGTTTTCAAGATGTCACTCACACACATTAGAAACACCATTTCAGAGCATGCCAACATAATTAAAAAACAGTTTTTTCAAAGTGCTTTATCTCAAAATGTATGCCTTGGATACACGCAAAATACTCAAGCGCAGTGTTTTGACCCTTGCCAAAGACTTTCCCTTAATCAAATTGATAGAGTCATCGCTTAAAGTCCTATAGGTAGACACAGCACGACGAGAAAAATGAACGTTAGTTCCAAGCCTTGTGCATAGCAGTGATGGTGCACTTGACGCACACGGCAGTGTCACTATTATCGCTCCTGCACTTCCCAGCCTCAAACATAAGACAAATAGCAACAGGCAGAAGGGCCCTCTAACTTCACACATACCACAATGAGAAATCCTTAATATNAACAGGCAGAAGGGCCCTCTAACTTCACACATACCACAATGAGAAATCCTTAATATCAACTAAATGAACTGAAACTAAACACAGAATTACAATGCAATATTTACCTTAAAGCCTTTTCACCAACAGTTACTTTACTAAGCCAGGAATATATGCATTTGGTTAATTGCCAGGGAAACAGCACAAAATATGCCGCCTCAATAAAAAGATCTAGAACTGCAAAAAAAAAAAAACTTTCATACCTAGTTCTACGCTCAGGTCCAGATCTTCTGTGTTGTCAAAGAGTGTTTCAATTGAGCGACTAAACCTGAGATACGTATTTGTCTCCANTCAGGAATTATAGCTAGAGACCTGAAAAAATAGGTGTTATTTTTCTTGAAAAGAGGTATTATTTTTCTCAAAAATTGGTTTTTTACCTAGAAAATAGGTGTTGTTTTTTTATGGGGCATACAACCTTTTATGCATCAAAAATTCAATTTTGAAATGATAAAAAAAATTTCTACACTATAAACAATATTAAAAATGCAAAATTATAATTATAACTGCAAAAAATAAATATAAAAAGTGCTAACAAACAGAATGTGCACCTTTCCAAGAAAAAATCAGTAAGGCAATATGTACCTACATAACATGTAACTAATTACTTTCCACTAGGGTTGGGTCAAATAACAAAAAATATCGGTTCTGGTACAGATTCTACAATTTAAATATCGGTTCCAGTATTCGGTTCTATTTTGAATATGTACTTGCATGCACAGTTAGCAAGGATAACTGCAGCTATTGCTTCAGAAAGAAATAAAATTCTTTCCAAGAGCCATATTTTGTAGAAAACAAAGTTGGGTAACGTCTGCGATTATTCCGAGGAACCAAATTTCAGGCTGTGCTCGAATTGGCACTTTTGGTTTACTAAATGGTCACGAGACCAAAATTAGTCTACTAAAATGATGATGTATATGGTATTTTAGTATCTAATTTTTAGTATGTAACGCAACTCTCTAAAATACTAAATTACTAAATCGCAACCGTTTTTGAACAAGTGACTATTGACGGCGTCCAAATTGAATGCTACTACACACTCAAATCCAAAAATACCAAATAGGCAATGTAACGAAATAAAATGCTAAAATTTGCGTTATTTTTAGTTTTATCGCAAATGCTTTTTTTTTTCAGGTCTCTAAATATAGCATAAGGTGCGCGTTGCTCAATTCATACATGTTGTTATATTTCAAAGAAATTTGTAACAAAAAATAATATAATAATAACATGAGAGATGCTCTTGATCTGTGAGCCAGCGGCAGCAGACAAATGGGATAATCTCAAACAATAATACAAACAAGAAAGATAAGTGTGGGAAAAACTCACAGGATCTGCTATAGGCGACACTCTGGTCCCATCACGGATGTTCTTCTCCAAGATGTTTAAGAGCCTTACAAGGCGGTCTGATGGAATGGACTCCATAACACAGAGAGTTTTTAGTTTGGCAGATTCACTACACAGCTCCTGCAGCTGATATTTGGGTATCAATGCCTCTGGCGGGACGTCTGCATCTTCATCTGCAAGGAAGCAAGCATTACTACCACCAACCACAAAGAAGTCTGCATAAACAGACTGAGCTAAGAGTAACGGATTAAAAAATATAGAGAATTTAAAAAGTTAAAATAACAAACATCACAATTTCTATTTCTATAACAATTTTCAATACTTAAATGGTTTGCCCCCCTTACACTCGAACTGCATTGCAATGTGTTTGGAATACAAGTTTTTCCCTGAAACTTTTAAATGTGTGTCCAATGAGCTGATCTATGAAAAGAACACTCACTTCAGGCGAGGCCTGTTGAGTGTTTTCAAGATGTCAGTCACACACATTAGAAACACCATTTCAGAGCATGCCAACATAATTAAAAAACAGTTTTTTCAAAGTGCTTTATCTCAAAATGTATGCCTTGGATACACGCAAAATACTCAAGCGCAGTGTTTTGACCCTTGCCAAAGACTTTCCCTTAATCAAATTGATAGAGTCATCGCTGAAAGTCCTATAGGTAGACACAGCACGACGAGAAAAATGAACGTTAGTTCCGAGCCTCGTGCATAGCAGTGATGGTGCACTTGACGCACACGGCAGTGTCACTATTATCGCTCCTGCACTTCCCAGCCTCAAACATAAGACAAATAGCAACAGGCAGANTCCAGGCAGAAGGGCCCTTTAACTTCACACATACCACAATGAGAAATCCTTAATATCAACTAAATGAACTGAAACTAAATACAGAATTACAATGCAATATTTACCTTAAAGCCTTTTCACCAACAGTTACTTTACTAAGCCAGGAATATATGCATTTGGTTAATTGCCAGAGAAACAGCACAAAATATGCCGCCTCAGTAAAAAGATCTAGAACTGCAAAAAAAAAAAAAAAAACTTTCATACCTAGTTCTACACTCAGGTCCAGATCTTCTGTGTTGTCAAAGAGTGTTTCAATTGAGCGACTAAACCTGAGATACGTATTTGTCTCCANCTCAGGTCCAGATCTTCTGTGTTGTCAAAGAGTGTTTCAATTGAGCGACTAAACCTGAGATACGTATTTGTCTCCATCAGCTCTTCAGGACTGAGTTTCTCAATAACAGGAATTAATTTACGCTCAACTTTACGTAACTTTGTTCTTGGTGTTGGTACATCTGTAAAAAAACACTCTGTTTATTAACTTATTTTCAATCACATATACCAATGCACAGAAAAATGTGTACAATGTTAAATAACAAAAACAGTGTTAAAACATAACAAATATGATAAACTGTTACGAATAACACACACTACAACTTTCTAGAAATAAAAAAATGATAAGTTTATCTGTAGGTTTTGTCAATACATGGGGAATCCACTTTGCAAAGCTTTCATGTCAATCAGTATAACTTATCTGCTTTACATTTCTTTACCTCAGTTACAGGCCAGCCATTACTTCAGCCTGGAAGGATACTGGAAAAACAATGGAAAAAAANTTACATTTCTTTACCTCAGTTACAGGCCAGCCATTACTTCAGCCTGGAAGGATACTGGAAAAACAATGGAAAAAATCCTTACAGCTGACCAGAGTGGAGTGAAGAGGTTTGGGTAGCTCTTAACAAGGTCTCAAGAGCAGATGGGGGTAAAATTAAGTGGATATGGAGCAGCAATGGAATGCAAGGGTGGGGGAAACAGGAGATCCCAGAGGAAACCTACCAACCAGCTGCATCATCCGACTATTTCCACATGCAAAAATCCGGGACTAACCCCAGTGGGAATTTAACCCAGTTTGCCTTGCCGGGAGGTGAATGCTCTAGCCACTATGCCAACCACAGCCCCTCCAACTGACCAGGATCAATTATGACTTCCATAACNTTACATTTCTTTACCTCAGTTACAGGCCAGTCATTACTTCAGCCTGGAAGGATACTGGAAAAACAATGGAAAAAAACCTTACAGCTGACCAGAGTGGAGTGGAGAGGTTTGGGTAGCTCTTAACAAGGTCTCAAGAGCAGATGGGGGTAAAATGAAGTGGATATGGAGCAGCAATGGAATGCAAGGGTGGGGGAAACAGGAGATCCCAGAGGAAACCTACCAACCAGCTGCATCATCCGACTATTTCCACATGCAAAAATCCGGGACTAACCCCAGTGGGAATTTAACCCAGTTTGCCTTGGCGGGAGGTGAATGCTCTAGCCACTATGCCAACCACAGCCCCTCCAACTGACCAGGATCAATTATGACTTCCATAACACAAGTCAGTGTTATGACTGCTATGAGAGAGTACCAATAAAATGTGGTGTGAACACTAACCTCCGAATCATTAACATTAGGTAATTTGGTTATTTTCACAGAAGGGACCTTGTTGACTGCTTCCAAAATGAATTCTGTACCCGTGGTGTAGAAAGAGAAATGTCTTATAACAGTGAGAANGGGGGGGGGGTGTTCAATGACTACAGTGGAGGGAGGTTACGCCTGTGTTAGTGGTGGTGACACACACATTAATTAGGACAAAAAATTACTTCACGACATAATAAAATCCATTATACTTTACAGCAATTGCATGCTTTATAAGGATTAAAGACTTATTAATAGAGACCTGCAAAATTCAATTATTTGGTAACAGGTTAGACTTCACTGCCTCATACGTAATTGAGTGCAATTCACAATATCACCAACTACTGGCAAATATAAGGTGTTGCTTACCTGTGTAACCAATTTACTGGACATTAGTTGTTACTTCAACAATATTCGAAATGTAGGGAAAAAAAATTCTATGAAACACGTGTAAAAGATCCTTGTTCTGATAAGCTGTAAATTGCTGTAAAATAAATGTTATAATTATTATTCTATAAAAGTTTTCAGGTCGTATTTAGAAGCGAAACACATTGTTGAAAACACACCCACACTACTCGCCAAGGGAACGTGCAAATAGGAAATTTCGCCATGTAACAAAGCATCGTTATTATGAATAAACAGACTAGTTTCCTAAAATTAAGCGATTTTGCCTCATATTAAATACCCTTCTGTAATTTTTTTTTAAGTTAAAGTATTAGAGCCTAGAGTTGATGACATTTTTTTACATTATATTTCAAAATCTTTAATACCAGAACTACTTCAAATGTATTTAGATATGCAGATCAAAGAGTGATGTTTGGGATGGACAAAACGAAACACAGCTAAACCTGCTACACTGTAGCATACAAAAATGAGTGGCCAGTGAAAATTTTTTCACATTTGTTACCTGATACAGTTGGCGCAGTTGCAATTTTGCCATTATGTGTAACGTTGGGTGTGCACTGATGTTACGGTTTCTTGAGCCATTAATCAAAAATATTTGGCTTAGACCTCTTCTTACCTGAATGCTTGCACGAAATTGAAAACAAATAATTAACACAAAGGTTAACAAATTATGACTATTTTGCCTGCACTGAATCCATCTGGTAATGAGTGTGTTGCTTTGCAAATCAACAATANGGTTAACAAATTATGACTATTTTGCCTGCACTGAATCCATCTGGTAATGAGTGTGTTGCTTTGCAAATCAACAATAGTAAATAATGCTTTCAACAATCTGCATTAGCACAGTTGCTTTAATTCCCTCCCCCTGTCACAAGCATTAGCTCGAGTTTCTGCCTATCTTAAAAAAAGAAAACAAAAACAATTACAGAAAGAAGCACTGCATATGTACACGACAAACTGCAGGGAGTTAAATGTCTTCTAATGTTCTGCCACATTTAATTCCTCAGTAAAAGCCGTGGAAAGTATTAGACAAAATATTACACCCCCGTACCCCAAGCCCGAAAACAGAGTGGTTCAATGTACCCTTCCCCATCCCTCTAGTTCTGGCAGCACTGCATCCCTTTTAAATTGGAATTTTCCCAAGCTGTGTAGTGGGTCAGCTCCCACTACAAGGTTTTTATGCAGTTTTATACATGTCACTTCTGATCAAGTGGGTCCGCTCCTACTTTCACATTTGTATAGCAGTTTTCTTGTCATAAGGATAATGGTAACCTTTTTCAGGAGGATGTTATTACAGTGGAATATCTATATACCATTTTTAAGGGGACTGTCAAATTTCCAAACATCCAGAATTTCGGTAGACGAGGATCCAATACGTATATCAATAAAATACAACTTCTAACCTTATTAAACTTCATGTGGAGTACAAAGAGGGATGTACATTATCTGTGAATAAAGTTTAACTAATAAAAAGACAATAAAATGGAAATTTTGAAACAAAGTATTAGTTTATGGTATTACTGTAAATAACTACGCCCGATGACCCAACAAACTGTAGGCACACGCTGGACACAAGTTTATAAGGTGACGCACCCCGACAAACGCCAGTTGTTCCTGGGCAGTTCGCCCCAGCACTGGAAGGTGCTGGGGCGAACTGCCAGCTCCTCCTCCTTGAGGAGCCACCACCGTTCAGCAGCAGCTCATCCCAACACTTTCCAATGCTGAAGCTCCCTGCCTACTGACCTCCTCACAAATAACCACCAGCGACCAGATGTCTTTTAGATACCAGCGACCAACTACCCCCGAAGAGTCTACATCCCCCTAAACATCTCTTACTTTTTCAGTAGTGACACCGGAGTCCCTTCAGGACTAACATTGTCAGCAATTAGGGTCAGTTGTTTTCATAGCTACCTAGTTGAAGGCTCTTATTTTTTACAGGCCCCTTTCACATGTATTTAACTTTAACTTCTGCAGGTTACGTAACAACCCAGGTTAAGTGCAGGAGATAGTACGGGCCACCAAGTTTATTCTGGCAAGAATAAAACACTTGTTCTAGTCTAAACCTCGGAGTAGTCATTCTAGGATGAAACTGTAACCCCTTCAATCCTGATAAGCGCCATCCCTCATGGGAGAGGCAGGTGTCCGTGGTTTTGAACTGATTTCTGACACTAGAATAGGACTGTGGGCAGTCTCCTACACAAGGACAACACGCATGTCGCCAAACACCACACATTCATAGGCCACCCATACTGTGGACAGGATACTTAAGAGTACCTTGTGCACAGTATGGTAGAGCCCCCTACTAGCAAGACTGCACGACGAAGTGGTTAGGCCACCCGAGTCAGTTAACCCACTCCATCCACCGCATCAACCCACTGGTTGGAGTGACAGGTCTGACAAGGAGTGACCTAATCGCCTCTGGGTACATTCCAGCAAGGGAAATAGTCGCCTGTCTCTGCTTTGTGGAAGTGGATGTTAGAACCTACCGTTAATGCTGTTCACCCATTGAAGGGGAATAAAGTGGAACTACTGGAGGACAGCTACTGCCCCTGAGGCTGACCAGTTACTAAGTAACCAAACCCTATCAGCCTTCAGCTGTTTAACCTCCCGAGAGCGAGTTCCAGTCACCCGCCAACAGCTGAGGCCTCACCTCACAGTTTACCCAGCTAACCTCTTCGAGTCACCCCGCAACACCATCGGAACACCACATCCAGTCGTCGTCAGCCTACGACTAGGCCTTCCGGTGACCTTGGGAGTGACACAGACACCAGCTTCCAGCCGCCCACCTAGGTGCCCAACTACAGATACACCAGAGGACCAGCAAGAAGTCAACCCTACCCGCCTGCATCTCTAGGAAGTGGTGCAGCCCTGCGGCAACAGCTTCCAGCCACCAGTCAACACTGGGTAAGGTAAGCCAGCACCGGCACATACCACAGTCACCCAAGGGGGGAGGAGGGGGCTTTCAGTGAAGCGCCTGAGTTCGTACCTAGCAGAAGGCCTACCCGTCCAATCCTATGCAAGGGACCAATTGTTAAGGCCAAATGCCTGATAGTGCAAAATCCACCATTAGGACTTGTATGGAACCAGTGTCTCTGACCTGACACCTATTGAAACCCTTGCTCGCATGTGATGCCTACCACCATACCCAGCCATCTCACATCAACCCAAACAAACAATTTACAGTCTAAGCCCTGTGGTGCAACACTTAGCCTGACGTGTATTGTAGCATTGCACGTAGACTAGACATGGTCTTTTCTACACACTGCTGGTATAAAATCACAATAGATGACAGGAGATGTGAAATGAGGAAATAGTACTTACTGTGACATGGGAATGTTGTAAATTGTGAAAGATACGTCATACCTCGATAGATAGTCATGTTGCTGTATGAAACTATATGGGAACATATCCCAAGTAAACAAATACGTGGTATCAATTCTCTTACCGTTTTTACAACCTGTCCAACAGACAGGTGAAAAATTACTTGCACCTGTCTGTTCAGACTTCTACCTGTCTTGGACAAGCAGGTAGACATAAAACACAGAATACAACAATTCTCAAGAGGCCAACAAGGCTGAACATAAATCTTTATTCTTAAATGCACCATTCCACCAATCAGCAGCTTTATCTACAGGGAAATGAGGAAGGGAGTCAGCCACATATTTAAATAATGATAACTGATGGTACCTTCACAATTCTCCGCCAGCGCAGCACCATCACAATGACTTGCACCCATTCTGTGGTTTGGGAAACTCCGCTTTCTTCTCTTGATCCTCTCGCCGTTCACACCATTTGTATCGTCTCCATGAAAATTCTTCTTCTGTTCTTTTTCTGAAATGCAAAATAATAATCAGTACTAGCATACAAGAAAAATCTGGGGTACATTTCCTCTAATTTTCTGGTACCATATATGCAGTTCTAAATGTACACCAAAATATCACAACTTTAAAGTTTTCTCTAATGTACATTATAGTTTTTCTCATAGTCCATACGAACTATATATCAAATTAACTATACTTGCATAATAACTTAGATAAAATATAATAAATGGCATGATGTAATGGAAAAAATTATAGAAACTTCTAGTGAATGCTTTTCTTGTCCGCTGAGTTACACAAGTGAGAAAGTAGTGCAAGAAAAATAACAGTTTTAAATGTTAGTAAGGTTGACAAGTACCATGTGTACCATCTTGACAGCTAGAGTCCCTCGCTACTAACATCACTAGGTCTTTACTTGACCTGGCCCGGCGCTTATTCAACAGCTACTAAGCATCATAAAAACATACAGCTCCAAGAATTGTTTGTTTTGAATTAAGATAAATTTCTTTCTATTTACTGCACTGAAAATGTAAGTAAGCACATAAGAGAGTAAAACAGAGAAACCAATTAAATGGTGTGATTTTTACAATGATTTTTTTATACTTTTTTTTTTTTTAATATCAGCAATACAAATAATGTTTGGTTGGAATTTCAGCAGTTTACGTACTGGGAAGTGAAATGTCAACAACTAGATTAGGATAATAAACTAGCTGATAAACATAAATTAATATTTGGTGCCAACAAAAATTGTAAAATTACTCATACCATGTTTTTTAAGTTGCACATCCAAAATAATTAAAACTACAAAGTACGTAAATTTTAAGTAAAAATTAACTCTCAACACAGTACATGGGCAGTCGTTGAAAAACAGTTAATACAAAATATGCTATTACATTTCATTCCTCCCACCTAGGTGAGCCGGGTTCGATTCCCGGCAGGGTCGTTTTCGGATTTTTGCGTGTGGGAATTGTGCCGGACAATGCCGCTGGTCGCGAGTTTTCTCGAGAATCCCCTGTTTCCTCCACTCTTTCATTCCGGTGCTGTTCCATGCTCACCTTGCTTCATCCTCATCAGCTCTCAAGACCTCGATGTTATGAGCCGCCCAAATCTCTTCACTCACTCACTCACTCACATTTCATTTCCTTATTATAATAGGCAACAACCTCCTTGAAAACAAACGTACCTAGCTGTTTATTTAAAAGTATATGACAAAATGAGCCATCACAACAGGATTACGAAATGTCCACTGAAATTTAATCCCAGGAGTTGTGGAAGATGTATTGTCTGACCACTGAGTGATTGGTTAAACCCAAATCATGTTTCAACGTAAACGTCAACCATGTGCCAGAGGTATTACAGGGAACGTCACACCTATCCATGCAACAGAAGTAGAGTAAACTGTCGATTCTACGAACTTCCATGGTTCCCAGGAAAAGGGATGTTATTTCGAAAGGGTCATTACTAGAAATTTTATTCACAATTACTAAAAAAATTTATTTCGAGAGGGTCCCTATTCCAGGGGTTTTAGAAACAAGAATTGACTGTACTTTCAAACAAACAAGTTACCAGCTTTTACCAGGATTCTTTTTTATTGCTTCCTTGTGTCTATCTTTAATACTTTGGAATTATCACAAACACTTTGATATACCTGTGTAAAAAGCTACCATTTCAATTGCTCTATTTATCAGCATGTGAAGAAATTTGGTCTCCCCTATGCTCATAATTACTTTATTTTTCTTTTAATTACTTATCTTTCTCTGCGTTTAACTTTTCCGAGTTTCCCTGGCTTACTGTGTTCCATTGTTAATAGAGACACTAAAAAAACATGCAGAAACCAAACTCTCTGTTTGTCATGCTGTTCACATCCCATTCCTTTCCACTACTTCCCTCCTTCACAACCTCTTGCCCCGTATCCCTAACGAAACAGATAGCATAAGGTAACCTCATTATGTTGGTGTTTGGCATCTGCTATAAATCCGTACTCCCTTCAAAAGTATCTAGACGTTATTTCTGGTGCTGGTAATGTTGGTAGAGTAAATGTCTGACAAGATAAGGATATTATTGCATAGAATAAAAATTGCCCTGAATAACAAAAAAATTTAAAATTAGAGATAGGTCATTAAAACTTTATTTCTTTCATATGGTGTTATGTTACATAATGGCGGGCAAGAGAGGCTTTGTAGAGACACATTTGAATGGTAGTATAGATACTATCAGCATACAAAGTCAGGTTGGAACTGATTACATGTTTTTGTAGATATAGCAAATTAAGATAAAATGTTTATATAGTCAACATTTTGAAAATAGGTGCCCGACTTACTTAAAACATACCATTCCACATGGCCTGCTGTGGTACTACTTGTCTGTCAAATTTTGTACGAATCAGTTGATTGTTTCCTGAGATATGACAGAAAAATTTTTATTATTTAATAAAGCGCCATCTTACAAAATGATGGAAAAATGAAGCTATGTATTGGCATATTTGATGCTTGTAATAGATACTTCCAGCATACCAAGTCTGGTCAAAATTGGTTTAGAAATATGGCAGATAGAGCAAATGAACCTAAAATATTTGTATGACTCATTTTTAAAATAAATGCCATAACCATTTAAATAGCTTAAGTTTACATGGCCTACCATAGTGTTACTTACGTTCCAAATTTTGTGGTAATCGGTTGAGTAGTTTCCGAGATATAACTTAAAAGCCAGCATCACCCGCCATATTGAATTTTTTATTTATTCCTTCCGTATTCAAATATAGAAGAATTTATTGAAAAATGAGATAATAATAGCTTAGATAATTACTTTACCTATCATTATAGACATAATGTATGACAACCAGGGAACAACTATTCACAATTAGGTATGATGACCCTGACTTTTCTGAAATGATACTGAAACAATTAATTTCTGTATAAGATGTGATAGAGCCTCTTAAAAGCTTAAGTTTTTTTACATAGAGCTATTTTCCAAAATGACAGACAAATAAGAGTATCCTTCTCTAAATTTTATGATTACAAGATGCACTGTCAACGTCCAAATTTGGTGTAAATCGGTTAAATGATTGCAGAGGTATGACATAGTATCCTACATTTAATTGCCGCTATTTTGAAAATAACAACTTCGTACAATCAAAAACTATGAAAGTCAGATATCCCACTTTACATGCACATAGTTTGNTTTTTTATTTATTCCTTCCGTATTCAAATATAGAAGAATTTATTGAAAAATGAGATAATAATAGCTTAGATAATTTACTTTACCCATCATTATATACACAATGTATGATCACCAGGGAACACCTATTCATAATTGGGTATGATGACCCTGACTTTTCTGTTATGATACTGAAACAATTAATTTCTGTATAAGATGTGATACAGCCTCTTAAAAGCTTAAGTTTTTTTTACATAGAGCTATCTTCCAAAATGACAGACAAATAAGAGTATCCTTCTCTAAATTGTATGATTACAAGATGCACTGTCAACATCCAAATTTGGTGTAAATTGGTTAAATGATTGCAGAGGTATGACATAGTATCCTACATTTAATTGCCACTATTTTGAAAATAACAACTTCGTACAATCAAAAACTATGAAAGTCAGATATCCCACTTTACATGCACATAGTTTGNCTATTTTGAAAATAACAACTTCGTACAATCAAAAACTATGAAAGTCAGATATCCCACTTTACATGCACATAGTTTGGTGAAATTCACCAAGATCTGGCTCTGGCAGGGTGACGAAAGGTTCAAGCACTAGGAAATTACCTGGAGTTAGAGCACAGAAAATGTTAGCTTCAGAACTGAGAGGGCACAGAGGCCTCGAGTTCAACACAGCTTCTACCTGGACCACCATTGTGTAGAGCTCCTCAAATGTAAGGATTTGCTCACCAATGATTCTACTCAGATGATCTTAAAACGACTTCACACCAGCTCCCAAAGCCCTTCTAAGTGTGGTGCAGCTGGGGGATTGAAATGCCAGTTGATGCCAAGATGAGCTGATCCATCAACGACTGATACTGGTGAGAACGTGACATAAGGAGTTGCTATAGGTCAACCAGGTGGTTGTGGGCCCCAACAAAGTTTGCCGCACAGTCACTATACACATCAGACGACCTGCCTTTGTGTGCGATGAAACATTTGTATACTGCCAGGAAAGCATAAATGGATAAATCGGCAGTTAGCTCCACATGCACTGCCTTGGTGGCACAAATAACAAAATCACATAGGTAAGCCTTTAGCACAGGAGCCTTACAGGTTCTACTGGGTTTGATAGAAAAGGGCACTGCATAATCAACCCCTGTCCTTGAGAAGAATTTANAGGAGCCTTACAGGTTCTACTGGGTTTGATAGAAAAGGGCACTGCATAATCAACCCCTGTCCTTGAGAAGAATTTAACCTGCTGCACTCTCATGGCTGGCAGGTTCCCCATAACTGGCGTACACAAGGATGGTCTCACCATCCACTGCAAGCAATGATGTAAAAGCTGGCTAATAGCATGTCTGTCTNAGGAGCCTTACAGGTTCTACTGGGTTTGATAGAAAAGGGCACTGCATAATCAACCCCTGTCCTTGAGAAGAATTTCACCTGCTGCACTCTCATGGCTGGCAGGTTCCCCAAANTGAGAAGAATTTCACCTGCTGCACTCTCATGGCTGGCAGGTTCCCCATAACTGGCGTACACAAGGATGGTCTCACCATCCACTGCAAGCAATGATGTAAAAGCTGGCTAATAGCATGTCTGTCTGACACAATCCAAAACTGTTTCTAGAGTATAAATTGCAGAGTACGAAGGCCAGGGTGTTGATTAGTCTCGTGATAATGGTGAATGATCAAATCTGTCAATGGGTGCGATTTGGGCAGCAATGCAGGGTGCTTTTGCTCAAATAGTANAAATAGCAGGTCAGAGTTGTGGAGTTTTCCATGCACCCTAAGCAGACCAGCCTTGTAAATGAAGGGGGAAAGTTTGCGAATTTGAGGAGAAGAGTACTGGGCTTTTCTCAAAGCAGCAAGCTCTTCCTGGACGGCAATAGATTGCACACGCAATAACAGAACCTGCAAAGCATTCTCCAACTCCTAAGAACTAAGATTCCCAATCACACATCACCCAGTGACACGACGATTATGGACAAACCTTAGTACAAAGGACATGACTCATAGTAACTTGGCCAGGCTGCTAAAGCGTGCAATCAGCATCTCAACATCGTCTGATGGCACAAAAGTACCCAAAGACTTCACCTTGTGTTTGAGAACACTAGAGTTCACAATCTTACTGGTAAAATTTACAGACCAATGATCAGATAGTTCCTGCAAAATAACACAGTATCAAATTGCATCATCTAATCATCAACTCATGAATACAGTTAGTTTCTTCTATACTTTAGTTATCACTTTGTGAATGACACAGTTCACATACGAATGTCCAGTATGCAGAGTACGAACCTTACAGATAAATATAAAAGTACAGAAAACGGCGCCACAGTGGTTTCCGTGTATTAACGTCTCATGAATATTAGCCCGAATAAAGAATATCTGCTGCTACCTCCCACACCGGCTGAGAAATGAAATAATACAGTCTAGTGGCCGATGTGGGGGTTCTAATCCTGCCCGAACGCGGCCTAGGCTAGCATTGCATGATACTTCTCGACTGCGCTGACCTGCCCTCACGGGCGACGTGAAGTAACTCCTCACGACTGACTAAGACTGCCCCGAGGGCGACAGACAGATGCCCTTTTTGTGCTGCCTATCACCCCCCTCTCCTGAGATAACGGCCTGGCCACGTACGCTCTCCCTCGTTATCTAACTGCTCCGTACGAACTACTCCTGCGATAAGCGCCCGGCATCCGTCATCTAAAACTGCACGTGTCCCGTGCTCAACATAACGTTATCATAACTGACTGCTCCGTCAACATTAACAAACTTCGCCGTCCACAAAAACTTGTTGACATTGCCTAAAACTGCGCTGGGGGAACTAAATAATGCTGAGGTTTCAAAAACTCCAAAGTTCGAAACGAAAACTGTAACCAGGACTCCTGATAAAAACTTAACACGCAGACGTCCGCCCCTTAACCTACAAATGCACACGTCTGTCTGATAAACACGGGAAACGAGCCACCACGGCTTTACACTTGAAACACGATAAAAATAATACGAAGCTGTCCCAAAGCTTCACAAACACGAAAGAATTTTACACTTGAGTCCCGAAAAATTCAGAATATTGCGTCATTACACAATATTGTAAGCCATATGCAGTAACATATTGAAAATATGGTTTTCAAGGGACTGAAATATAGTGTACCTGGAATGTCGGTGTGGAGTTAATTTTAAGTAACCTTTTGTAACTGTCCATTTCAGTGATTCAGACAAAGAGAACAAACAGTAGGTTCTCCCTCTACTTGATGGTAGAATTAACACAGTATCAAATTGCATCATCTAATCATCAACTCATGAATACAGGCAGAAACCCTAGGGTTTTAATATATAGGCTATTCACGGTAAAGTGAACACTTTTGAAAGTCCTCTCATTTGGAATAATAGTCAATAAATATAATTTATTTCAGCCTTAGACGTTAACTTCAGAGTGAGGTGGAATATACACACAGTGTTTATTGCTTACATGAATATATTTATTTACAAAGGCGGGTAAAGGATACAAAACGGCTGAAAGAAAAAAGTTAACTAGTGCCTCAAAAGTGCTCACTTTACCGTGAACAGCCTATACGTAGTAGAACTACGATAAATATTTTCGCATTAACTTTCATTAATGAAGCAAAACTCTGACTTACCTTTCTGACGCTGGAGTTCTCGCTCCTTTTCTCTCGCTTTGAAATATTTAGACTTGCTCCTCGGCTCTGTTTCCTCATCAGACCCTGAGCCAAGTGTTTTCAAGTCTGAGTCGAAGTTGGGGGTGACCCTGTGGTTACTCGTGAGGCCCAGCTTACTAGCCAGCTGTGGCGATTTTTCTGCGAATTCCTTCAGACTCTTTTGCATTAAGACTTGGTCCTACAAAAAATTTCCTTCCAAATTAGATTGCTTATGTGTTACAGACAAAATTGTTACCGCCAGTAAATTGAAATAAACACAATTACTTCACAAACACTAATCAAAGTTATGTTTCAACATACAATCTTTATCTAAATCAAGTTTTAGGTAACTGAATAACTGTTCATTTACAAGGATTATTTCTAATTTAATCACAATTAAAATGTATATATAGTAACAGAATAAATCCAAAATCCAGCAAATACTCTAAATAACATACAAACTGTAAATATGCCTCAAAACCAATATTCTGTTAGTTCCGGGTGCCTGAAACTTCCTTTTCAGGCTTGCTTTCCAAGTTTCCTTCAATAATGTCTCACCACTTTCTCGCTGCTAACTTCAAAATATCCTAAATATTTTTCTATCAAAGCAAGTTACTAGCATGAAAATAAAAATTTCAAGCAAAATTCTGCATACTTAATTGCTATTTCTGGACAAAACAAATAATTATTATACTTTATGAAGTTACAAAAAAAATATATTACATATTAATATTGAATTGTAACTATAATGATACCTCTGCATGGAATAATTTTCGTAAGTAGTGGTATATTTTCCTTTTCACAACCTAATATTTCAAAACAGTATAAAACCATAAAATTAATAAATAGTAAATCACAATTTTTTCTAACGTAATCCTTTAACACTAACAATTTACACATTTTTTTATGTATAATTGAAATCAAATTATATTTACCTCACTTCTATCACAAACTGCAATTGATTTTTGGAGGTCTGTATTAACACTCGCAAACTGAAAATAGATCTAATTTTATAAATGTATACTCAAAGCAATACAAAACTTTCTATTCCTTCAAAAATAAATTTTTTGGAGGTAATTTTTTTTGGTGATCTGGAAAATCTCCAATAAATAATGGAACTCAAACAATATATATATATAAAATATTCATAATACACAAAAAAACTATAATGAATTAATCAACAAGGAGCATTAGTAACATGAGAATCATGCCGGACAATGCAGCTGGTCAGCAGGTTTTCTCTGAGATCTCCCATTTCCCCCACCCTTGCATTTCGGCACTGCTCCATTCTCACCTTATTTCACCCTGATTGGCTCTCAAGACCTCATTGGTAAGAACCACCTAAATCTCTAAACTCAACTCATTAGTAATATGAATGAAGTATGTACAGGCAGTCCTCTACTTTCGCACATTCGACTTTCGTACAATTCGCGCTTTCGTACATTGGTTTCTTACACCATAAATTCGACTTTCGCGTGTTTGCTTCGTTCTTTCGTACATAACCAAAAAAAATATTGCGCGCATGCCTCCACGAGAAACGTAAACATCAAAGATATATGTATTGTTTATATTCTGTAGGTTTTGTCTTCGCAAATAATATTGCAGCAAAGTTGACTTATACTACGTAGAGACCTCTGGTGTGGATATACGGAACTATGTTTCCGATATAACTGAACAAATATGCAGCTGTATGTCTGATGTGTTACTACGCTATAGCGATTCTACGTATTTATGCCGTTCCTGTTTAGAACTTCCATTGTTTTTATTATGGTTTTTAGTTTCCTTTGAGGTTATTTTATATCCATTGTTTTTTTTTTGTTAATCTATTTGCGCACGTACGTAATTATTACACTACGCAATGAATAACAAACGTAAAAACGAAAGTCCCAAAGCTTCACAAACACGAAAGAATTTTACACTTGAGTCCCGAAAAATTCAGAATATTGCGTCATTACACAATATTGTAAGCCATATGCAGTAACATATTGAAAATATGGTTTTCAAGGGACTGAAATATAGTGTACCTGGAATGTCGGTGTGGAGTTAATTTTAAGTAACCTTTTGTAACTGTCCATTTCAGTGATTCAGACAAAGAGAACAAACAGTAGGTTCTCCCTCTACTTGATGGTAGAATTAACACAGTATCAAATTGCATCATCTAATCATCAACTCATGAATACAGGCAGAAACCCTAGGGTTTTAATGTATAGGCTATTCACGGTAAAGTGAACACTTTTGAAAGTCCTCTCATTTGGAATAATAGTCAATAAATATAATTTATTTCAGCCTTAGACGTTAACTTCCGAGTGAGGTGGAATATACACACAGTGTTTATTGCTTACATGAATATATTTATTTACAAAGGCGGGTAAAGGATACAAAACGGCTGAAAGGAAAAAGTTAACTAGTGCCTCAAAAGTGCTCACTTTACCGTGAACAGCCTATACGTAGTCGAACTACGATAAATATTTTTGCATTAACTTTCATTAATGAAGCAAAACTCTGACTTACCTTTCTGACGCTGGAGTTCTCGCTCCTTTTCTCTCGC
>NQII01013518.1:0-19714 GCA_002778355.1 Clitarchus hookeri
TAATCTTCTCTGATTTGATTATAGAGATTGATTGTACTTTTCCAAGGTGGAAACACATAATATAAATTAAATTAAGTTCTTAATTTAGCAAAGGAATTGTACTTATACAATGATCTCTCTTTTTTTCTTCTCTCAAATTGTATAATAAATTGAGCTGTAATGTTTATGTTTAAATTTAAAAAAAATGGTAGAGTTTTAGCAACAACAAATATTTCATCTGCAAACTTTGGTTAATCTGTGGTGTTGGAGGAGATGGGAAATGCACACACACTGTGTGGTGTTCAGGGATTCAGACGGAAGTTTAAAGGAAATTCACAAATGCAAAACACTATGAAAACTGCCTAGTGAAAGCCATCCAAAGGAAAACATCCTCGCGCTTACATGTCAAACAGTTCCTAGAATTCAGTCTCCAGAACTCAGACAAGAGAAACATACAGATGTAATTATCAACTAAAAATCAAAAACCAACTCTACCTGAACAACTTAAGCTCGAAATCCAAACAAAAAAAGAGAAACCCATCTACACAAGAGAAATCTTAGCAAAAAAACATAAGGAATACTATGTGTTTTTAAGGCCCAGCCAAGAAGAAAGAATTAAATCCTAGCAAAGAATTTAAAAATAGTTTTTTTTTTCTTTTTCAATTCTTATTTTTTTCACTTGGTAACACTTTATTTAAACTTAATTTTTGGTGGCAACAAATTATTGTACGTAAACCTCTGAGGCATTATTTTATTCTAAAGCCGTCTAAATATTAAAATAAATTAACATATTTTAAATGAAATCTCTGATTTTCTTGTGAGAAGCAATTTAAAATGATCATTTTGTTCCCTGTAATTTATTTTTAAAATGTTGTATACTATTATGAAGATGTTGCTATCTTATTGTTCCTAATATTAATAAAAAGAAATATCAGTGGCATTGTCAACTTGTGGTACAATGGAAAGTTTTGCGAGTGAATGAAGAGATTTGGACGACTCTTAACATCGAGGTCTTGAGAGCCGCTGAGCGTGAAGTGAGATGAGTATGGAACAGCGCCGGAATGAAAGGGCAGGGGAGACAGGAGATCCCAGAGAAAACCTGCCGACCAGCTGCATTATATGGCACGATTCTTAAATGCAAAAATGTGGGCGCTAACTCGCCGTGAATCAAACGTGGTTCACCTAGGTGGGAGGAGAGTCGTCTTAACCACTACATTACCATGGCCTCTGAGAGTTTTGTTGTATTAAAGTTAACACACTCTTAAATACACTTTAAAACTACATTTTTGTACGAAAGTTATACTTATTGAGTTTAAGAAACATGGTTGTGTTTTACCAAATCAACCCATATTTAAAAGAACCTCACGTCGAACCAATGCAGACACTAATTACTGTACTTAAATGCTCATGGGTGTCCATTGAGTACCAATTTGTTACAGATACAGCTAATGAAATTATAAATGTTATCCTCCTTCTATACTTACCCAGCAGATATGCGAACAGCTGCATTCAGAAGCTCAGAATCCATAGGTAATATTGCTGTTGCAATACATATATTGAAGGAATAATATTTTATTAACATACTAATTTTGAGTGTTGATTTACGGAGCAATATTAACTTCTGGTGTTTTTACCTTATTTTTTATATTATTAAATAGTGAGACTTTAATAGAGAATTGAAACAAGATTATTGAAACTGAATCTGGAATCGGTATCGGTAAAAACATCACTCGTAAAGACATTTAAATACCAAACAAGCATTTGGGTTAAGGTGCAAAATAGGCCGCTACGCTACCAAAAATACATGAAATGATAGAAATTCAAGTACTCACAGTTTAGTATTGTGGACAGGTACAACAACAAAGAAGGACGACATATTTTTCACGCTGTTGCGCGTTGCTGTTTTTCTGGCTTAGGCCAGCTTCATCAGGTGGCGAGTTGTAGGACACTGCAGTATGGTGGAAAGGTGCTGTTTGGTAGTAAAGCTAGCTGTCAGGCGGCAAACCAGGGAAGATTGAAAATTTGCTGGTATAGCTGATGAGTATGGTTTGAAGCTGTAATTTTCTTATGTTGAGGCCTGGGGGCTGCCTGAATTTTGTTGTAAATTGATTAACTAATTCCCAGCATCTGAGTTCTGAGCTATTGCTGAAGGTGTTAGGGCTCTCACAACTCTGGTGCTGCAGCAGGAATCTAAATCTTTGTTCTGTGATGCTGCATGTGCTGCAACTGGTTGGTCTTGCAGGTTGAGGATGTGACCAGCTGTGGCTTGTTAATGTCTGCTCTGCGGCCATTCATGCTCTGCCCGAGTGTGTTGGTGGTGAGGCAGACTTATTCTGCATTACAATATTGGCACTGTAGCTGATGAATCAGATTTTCTGTTGCACAGTTAAAGTTGCCTTGGATGTGGTATGTATGTTTAGTGAGTCTGCTATTGATAGAAGTTGAGGGTTGATGCATGGCACAGGAGCCACAGCGTGGGCTATTGCTGGGGTGGGATCCTCTGAGGGTGATAGTCTGGTTGGCATTTGTGGTAGGCTGCAGCTTTGGACGAACCAGTTTGTTGCGGAGGTTAGGTGGCCTTTTGAAGACCAATCTGGGTGGTTTGAAGAGCAGGTCTTGTGTTTGTGGTGAGGAAGCCAGAATTTGGTATCCAGAGTGGAGAATGGTTCTGAGTTTACTTAGGCCTCCATGATATAGGGCCACCAGAGGTATATCTGAGTAGTTGACCTTGGTTTGTGTTCAGGTATTTGATGTGGCTTGCTGAATCTTTTTGTATACAAGAAGCCTGGAATAGCCCCTGTCAAGGAATGCTCTGACTATTTGTTCACACTGTTCAGATAGCCCCCAGAGGATCCCACCCCAGCAATAGCCCACGCTGTGGCTCGTGTGCCATGCATCAACCCTCAACTTCTTTCAATAGCAGACTCACTAGACGTACATACCACATCCACTGCAACTTTAACTGTGCAACAGAAAATCTGATTCATCAGCTACAGAGCCAACATTGTAATGCAGAATACATCGGCCTCACCACCAACACACTTGGGCAGAGAATGAATGGACGGCCACAGAGCAGACATTACCAAGCCATAGCTGGTCACATCCACCACCTGCAAGACCAACCAGTTGCAACACATGCAGCATCACACAAAGATTTAGATTCCTGCCACAGCACCAGAGTTGTGAGAGCCCTACCACCTTCAGCAATTAGTCTCATCAATTTATAACAAAATCCAGGAAGCTGCTGGGCCTCATCATAAGATAAACACAACTTCAAACCATACTCATCAGCTATACCAGCAAATTTTCAATCTTCCCGCCGCACCCTGGTTCGCCACCTCGCCACTAGGTTTACTACCAACAGCGCCCTTCCACCATATTCTAGTGTCCTACAACTCGCCACCCGATGAAGCTGGCCTAGGCCAGTAAAACGTCGTGATCATGCAACTGCGTGAAAAATGTGTCATTCTTCTTTGTGTGTGTCCCTGTTGACAATTAGTAGACTGTGAGTGCTTGAGTTTCTCTCATTTTATATATTTTTGGTAAACAAGTATTTAGCTTTTATCATAGACTTCCAGTGTTCACATATCAAATAAAAAACATTGTACATACATGTATTGTAGTTTTAGACACTGATCTTCCATCCGACCAATCCTCACAAATTGCCTTAAAAAATGCTTCAGCAGTTTGGCATTGCTCAGGTGGAAGACGTGCAAGGAAACATGCCTGCTGACTGCCACTGTGTGTGTCATGGTGTTTATGTTGTGTCGCAGATGCAGTATTCGAGAGTGCATTGTCTGTGCGGCAGGAGCTACACATGGTGCTTTCACACCTCTTGTTTGGAGATACGCTGGCTGCAGACTACCTGTTGTGTCATCTTCTGTCCTCTGTGTGAGTGCTAGCTGTGCGTTCAGTACTTACCACTGTTTGTCATTACTACTGGCTGAGAATTGTGCATGATGCTGAATGAGATAAATACCAAACTAAATATTTAAATGTTTTATTCATAGTTTGTGTTGGAAAAAGTCAGCGAAGATGCTGGTGGCAGCAAACATTTCAGTGATGTTCCTTGTCTTTTCTTGTGCCGTGTGGTGCCATTGTTTGGAGACAATTTCACCATTACAAAAAATAGCCCATGGAAGTTTACACATTCTGAGCAGATAAAACACAGGTTTCCATTTCCAATCCTTGTGGCTTGGTTGGAGGTTGCACTTAAGTTGACTACCCATAAACTGAATATCATCAATTAAGTCTTTTAAAGGGCCTCGTTAATTTTAATGTTTGTAGATTTTTAACCCATCATTTTATTGTCAGTCTGAGTGTCAAAGGGGAAAAAAACAACTCTTATTGCACATTGTGATTAAAGTTTATTCATGACAGATAGAGAAATGTGCAGTACTGCCATCTGTACTGCATGACAATCTTGTTGTATGTGCACCAAGGTGTTGCATAAATGTAGTGAGGAGGTTGTATCTGGTGTGGTTTGCACCCACCCCTTACTATGATTCTGTTTATGAACACGTAAGTCATTAACAGAGTGGTGACCACATAACAGTGAAACATACAATACATACTAAAACTTCATGCCACAAGTTCCCACAAAATACGTACACAGTGAAATAACACCAGTTGCTTCACTGGTTTAACCCGTTAGGCTGGTATATTTGTCGACTGCAATACTTGCATAGTTAGAGGCTTGTAAAAATTGCAATAAATGTGAAATTGTTGCTAAATTCCTTATTATTTGCAGTAATTCACAGAATTTTGAGAAGTTCCCAGAATTGGTTCATTTGAGTTATTACTAAGATGTTACAACAACACTCCATCTCAATTTTAATTTCTTTGAATTGTGTATCACATTTGAGGTTTTAGGCAGTAACTATACATGTTTTCACAAAGAATTCAAGCCGACCATTTTTGGTACATTTTTGTAGGCTTGTTTTTAAATGTCCACATACACACAAACCACAGTGGAAAAATTAACGAGATGACTATTTACGCCAACGTATCCGCACTGTTAGCACATTTATAAATTACATTCATTTCGTCTTTCTCAGAGGTGAATTTAAAAAAGGTGTTTAATAACACCAAGAGAAAAAAAATATTCCATAACCAACACAAACATAAACAATGTAAGAAATACTATTCCCAAGCTCTCCAACATAGCTAAAAATGGCTTTTTTACACTGCTGAATTTCAAAATATGTGGTCTTAAACATGCAAAATTATTATAAGGACCTGCACTGAACGATTTTCCATCAATAAAAAGGTAGCGTCATTGCTTAAAGTCGCAATAGGTACATGCACGACAAGAACACTGCACGCCAGTTCAGAGCATAGGAGCGAGCGGTCACTTGGTGCGCGTGGCTCTGCAGCCCTTACCACTCGCGTACTTCTCCCCTCAAATGCACAAAACCCCTTCAGGTATACTGTGTTTCATTTACAAAGGCGGTTTCTTGACAGATACAACCACCAACTTTGACACTGGATGTCGATTGCAATGGCGGCGACGTCACCGTCACACAAAGGTTCTATAGCACCGGTCAGAGGCACTTGCTAACTTACTGAGGTGAAGTTGCCTATTGGTCACCCTGCTGTGGTATAGGTTGGGGCGAGTGGCCCTACGGCATGGCACAAAGTCATGTGTGGTGATTACAGCTCTAAGCACTGGTGTCTGGACGCACTAAGTCTGGACGAAGGCACTCTTTTACCTGCAGTGGGCGTTGCCCGGGGTAGATCGTGGCTCGGCTGCTACTGCTGGCTGGAACTGGTGCACTGTCCTAGGGTGGCATGGTTGGTTGGCTCCTGCTGTGGGCTGCTGGTCCTCGCAGGTCTAAAGAACGGGTTGGCAATGTCCTGTGCACTGGAAGTCCCAGTTGTATATGCACTACGAGCGGGTGGGCTCGTCTGCAAACTTAAGGGGTGGCTGGAAGAGGGAGGTAAGGCCTCTCCAGTTGTCGGGCAGCGTGAGCTCGGTCCCGTGGGGAGGGACTGTTGAGGGCAGATGGCACTGGGTTGCAGAATAATTGGGTAGGTTCAGAGGTAGTAGCTGCCCTCTTAGCTCTCCACCTTGCACCACTTACATGGGGAGGTACTACGGTCTAGCACACTAAGGAAGAGCAGGTGACAAGTTTCCTAGCTAACAGTGCAGCCAGTCGGGGCTAGGCCAACCAGATCAGACCTGTCGCTTCAACTGGCGAAGATAACAACGCAATGGATGGAGTGGTGGGTTGATCTGGATGTCCAGCTGCGTCATGTTGTGTGGTCCAGAAGGCTGTTAGGCCAACCAGAATCAGTCCTTGTACTCCAATAGGCGAAGATAAGAATGCGGTGGATGGAGTGGGTTGGCTGATCTGGATGTCTAGCCGCTTCGTGGAGTGTGTTACTAGCAGTCGGGGCTCTGCCCTACGCGCGCACCAGGTACCTTTATGTACCTGGTCTACATTATGGGTGGCCGTCTAATGGGTATGTATTGCAATGTACATGCGTCTGGTTAAGGGTAGCCTGCAGTCCTACACTAGTTTCAGCAGAGAGGTTTCAAGATGAGGTTTCCTGCTTTTTCTGGGTGGGTTTGACGTATACGGGGGATGGAAGTCACAATCAATCACCCTAGAATAAATATGCAGGGTTACGTAAGATCACGTGTTTATTCCCCAGAGGAATAGACTTGGTGGCCCATACTAACTCCTAGCTATCAATTAACTGTAACTGGTGGAAGTAAGCTATGGTAAACCAGGTGAAGAGGACCTGGGGATAAACTAAACAAGAGCAGAAAAAGCTATTTAGCTGTGATAACAACTGACCTTAACTAATCTATGCTGTTGTCCAGAAGGGTCACTGGGTTCACTACCAAAGTGGTAGTGAGTGTAAGGGAGGAGGGGGGGTGGACAAAGACTTCTTTGGGGTCGCTGGGCGAAGGTCTATAGAAGACTTCTGGAAGGTAGCGGTGGTCCTTTGTGAGGAAGGCGGTAGGCAGAGAGCTCAAGCACTTGAGGTAGTGGAACAAACTGCTGAGTATCAACAAGCGTTTTGGAGCTGTGCACTCTCGTATATAGACGGCCGGCTGCGGGTTCTTAGGCTGGTCGGGTATCTTCGGGCATCTTTGGATTTGAGCTCTCCTCCATTAGCGGCGCAGGCCGCATTTCCTCGGGGGAGACTGGAAGTGCAGTTTTCTCTCTGTGCGGGTTGCATTGCTCTCGCGAGTTTAGGGGCAGCGTTGGGCTGCGTGGCTGGCTTCTGTTGTACTCTGGGGTGATTACTGGACACGTGACGTCTGAAATACTAGCATAGACGGCCTTGACTGCCGTGTCCTTGTGTGCTCCTTGCCTAGGGGTGTGTAGGTGGCTCTGGAAGTAAGTCGTCCTGGGTTTAAACCCTGCTCAGGGTTACGAGACGTCATGTGAAGATGAGGCGGAGTCGTATTTAGTAATTGTGTCAGTACGCGTCACGCATCAACTGAGAAGGTGTCGCAACAAATGACTCCATTTGAGTGCCTGCGATCAGCTGGTTCATAACATGTTTGTGTGTGTGTGTGTTCACGTTGGCATCACTTGCTGAAAATAGTGCGCACAAACGATATCAGCAAATTTAAAATTCCCGTCAAACATTAACAACAATATTGTGTTTTTCCAGTTACATAAGCAATTTTTAAAAATATATTGGCCATGCCACATTGTACTTTTAACCATTTCAACTCTCATGAATTTTTAATGAGGCGGCATGCTCTGGCCCGTCTCGCCCTCTTGTGAGCAACATTCCAGCAGACTCCTCGCTTGACAGACTCCATATTGGCTACGCCGTGGTTACTACATTTTCACGAGAGATTGTCTACATTTCGTGTTTTTTATTCCTTTAAACCTTGTTTATACTGTGACTTAGTGAAACAGATTATTATACTATTTCTTGTGCAATGCTGCTTTTGGTACGTTATTAATATTTCATTATTTTCTCATGATGGCAGTGGCCCAGCAAAGTGTTTCTCTTGTGTGCAGCGATATATATTTGTGATGTGATGAAAGTTTCATGTATGAATCACCTACAGAATGTGCATACACACACAGAGAGTATATTTATACATCAAAAAGTTTTTTACTTGTTACTGAAGTGACAGTTACTTGAAGCACGTAATATGTTAGGTGTATTTTGGACCAATATAACATAAATTGTCGGGATTAGAATTTGAGCAGTCTCACTTCCAGGTAAGATGTGCTAACTTCATACATAGTTTACTTATGTTTGATGTGTATTCATTAATATAATTATACGAGGCCGAAGTAATTCTGTAGGCTATTATAGTTTTCATGTTCATGTGAATTGTCACTTCTTGAGTCTATAGCATAAATAAGTCAAGTTATCTGTAATTACTTTGTACTGGTAGAGTTATGTTGTGCTTCGCGATGTGCAAAACTATTTTTTAAAATGCAAGGTGTGTTCAGACACGAGTCTAGAGTTATGATCTGTGTTGCCAATGCGGAAGAAGCCAATGTGATGACAACTCAATGTTAACTGGTGTTCTGGGGGCTCATCCGGCCCTAAATACAGGCTGGTGTCTTCCTTCAGGTATATTCGGATGGGGGGCTCCTCCCTGTGTGGGCGCTTCGTCCCTTGCTACGCTTTCTTGGCAAGGGTTGGAAGCGGGGTGATCTGTGTTGCGGATGGTTTCACGGCGCTCGCTTAGGGGCAGGCCGGCTTTGTTTAGGTGGCGGGGCAAGTGCGCATGATTTGACATGCGCATGTTATTGCTACTGGCAACGGTGGGTAGCATTCATGTCTCGGGTAAAGCGGTTCAGGTTTGTCTCCCCTGTAAGGGTGTCGTGGCTTCCCATTGCCTGAGTTGAAGTCGTAGATGTGTACATAGTGCATTGCCAGCTACGCGTCATGTCTCTTTTGTTGTCAGGTTTTTTTTGTGTGGGGAGGGGGGGGGGTTCTTAGAATAGTCTTTAAAGTCACTGCCCTTAAATCGGCTACTAGTAAAATATGGCCCCAATTATACTATGAAATTGTGTAGTCAGTGTGTTTGGTGACTGCAACTTCCTTTTTAGCAAACACTTTTTTTTTTTATCACATTTCAGGTATTTGAGGAACAACTCAATGGCACTTGGAAAAATGTCGTTGAATATTACTAATATCCCAACAGATTGTGATTACGCCAACAAGCTTTACAACGTTTTGACTCTGCTTCTGCCAAAGAGCCATTTTGTTCCTATGACATTAGACAACCTCAACAAACAGGTCTTTGTTCCCAGGTAAGGTGTAGAAAATAATTCGACTATTTTTGTAAGTTATTTTTGAGTTTTTATTTTGGTGTATGGTAGCAAATATTATTAATTTCTGTGCAGAGTAAGAAACATCAAAAGTCTATCACAGATTCTTTTTTCAACTTTATCACATCTGGTTGTAAATTTTTGTTTTGAACATGATTGAGAATTAGTATTTTTTTTTTCCTTTCTCTCTCCTCTACCCTTTTTGCTTATGCTGGCCAATCTTTTCGTCTTACACGAAACTGTCACAACAATTAAAAATAATATATACATATTTTTTTAATGCATTTACTTATTTATTTGATCAGATGAAAATATGTGTTAAAAACTGTTACAATATATATACACACACACATGGTAATAAAAACTGTTACAATATATTTTTTTCTAATAAAAACCACAATATTACAACAGTGTAAACCCATTTCATTTCAAGTTGTGCAATATTTAAAACAGTTTGGATTGCTGTATTTACCTGAGTATAGGATGACCTTTAAAATTATGATAACCCCCAAAATTTTACTTTGGTCACCAGGAAATAATTTATTTCTCCACAAATTATTTTGTCATGTAATTCAGAACAAAACGCATGATAAAAAAGGAATTAGTTGTCACAATGGTGGCGAAACAGGGCCCTGAACATGCATTGAGAAGACGGTTGCTGATTGTATCAAAGACCTTCAACCTTACAGTATGCTGAGATGTTGAGAACGTATTTTGTCTTGTGAGATCACCGGATCATCACTAGTTGAACATATACGGGACCAGTTGTGACGCTCTCTTCTTAGCGTAGGGGTCTGCAAATATTCGAAAACTAGTAATTATTAACAGATATTTTGTTATTGGATTCAGAATCTTGATTTCAATCAGTTTAAAAGAATTGAAGCTGAAGAATATTTACTGGGACTTAACAATCACCCACCACACTTCCAGACTTTTTTTTTATGCTCTATTTCAAAATAACATTTATAAACTGAACTAGTTTTTTTTTTTTCCAGAGGCTTTTTCATTCTGTCACTTTGTGAACATTTCATTCATCTGTAACAGTACTCTTGGCGTGCCTTTTGCATCATGATGATTATCAGATTTCAACATCTGCGCGGCACTTCTGAACACAAAGTGTGGAAGGTTACATCTGACGTTGAACAAGTTTACGAGTGAGATAGCGTGGAACACATGTTGCATTGTTAAGTGCCACATATATATTTAGTAGTCAAGATGATAATTTTTAACTTGAGACAGATGTGATTTGATAATTTTCCTAACTTTTGTTAACAGCAGACAGCATGAACTGCATTCCTTCTAATTCTCTCTTTGTTACACACTTCACTTCCTTCTTGCCATGGTACCATGTCCTTTCACGCACACTCACACACACTTCCCTTTCATGCAGCCTCTTGGCTTTACCCCTCCCTCCTTCACTGTATGATGGCGCTTCCTGCAGAGAACACGCTGCTCGATCAACAACCTTTCTGCGCACTCTCAGATAATTGAGCGCACATGGAACATTCAAAGTTTGGATTGTAAAATGCTTCATGTTATTTTCTTTTTGAGAGGGTTTAAAACTTAGGGGGTTGGGGTCTGCTTACATTGTGTCAGCTTACAGTCAATTCAATAAAACTATTTGGATTTTCATTATTTTTGTAAGCTGCGGTTATAAACTTGTTGAAAAATGTATGAAATGTTATTGATTATTTTTGTTTAAAATATGTAAAAATTAAAATATTACTACCATAAATTTAAAAATTTTGCATTGAAAAATTATTTGACTCTACAAAAGTGTGTAATATCTAACATAAGTAAAGAAATCTAAAAACATGTCATTCAATTTGAAAAGACTTCAAAATTCGGGAATAATATTTTATTCAATTAGAAATTTGATTTGATCTTGAATTTGCTGATTCCTGGACCTCTACTCCAGCACCCCCAAAAAACTTGGAGCTGCATCAACTAGTAGAATACAATCAACTCTCGATTCTACAACCCTGCATGGTTCTCAGTAAAAGGGTCATTAATAGAAAATTGTTTTATGCTTCCCCTTAAAAAAGTGGGTTGTTATTTTGAGAGGTTCATTATTTAAAGAGTCTTAGGATCGAGAGTTGACTGTATACCTTTGACGAGTGATGGTTGAGAGACAGGGGCATTACTTTGTCTCAATAGGTGTGCATTTAGAGTTCTGTGCTAGACCAGTCGCACAGGTGCGGGTGGTACAGAACTTACTGTGACTGAGTCTGTAAAATTTGGTACTTGGCCTTGTTGGTGCATTCGTATAGAGTCGGGCAGGTAGGCCGCCGGCTCTGCACGAAGTCTAGCCGAGTTTGTATGGGCTTGCGTGTGTGGGTGGTTGGCGGAGTCGCTGGCTTACCTCCCACTGCCGGGCGACAGGTGCTCGTCAATGTCGGGTCCTCTGACCCGGCTGGTTGATGGCAACGGCATCTGCTGGACGGCTCGGCTGAGAGGCTGGTTCAGCTGCAGCTGACAGGCCTCCGGCTCACTGGTGCTGGTGGGTGTGGCTGGTCTGACGTCGTCAGCTGGCTTGACGCCTAGTTATAGAGGNGTATGGGCTTGCGTGTGCGGGTGGTTGGCTGAGTCGCTGGATTACCTCTCACTGCCAGGCGACAGGTGCTCATCGGTGTTGGGTCCTCTGACCCGGCTGGTTGGTGGCAACGGCATCTGCTGGACGGCTCGGCTGAGAGGCTGGTTCAGCTGCGGCTGACGGGCCTCCGGCTCACTGGTGCTGGTGGGTGTTGCTGCTCTGATGTCAGCTGGCTCGATGCCTAGTTATAGAGGTAGGCCTAGGCGGAGGAACTGAACAACTGGGTGTGCAGCTCCAGGGAGTTTCATCAGGGGACCAAACAAGTGACTGAGAGGAACTGTGAAGTGAGGCCTCAACAGTTGGGAGGCGGCAAGAGCTCGTTCTCGGGGGGGTTTAGGTAGCTGAAGGCTGGGACAGGTTGTTTAAGCAGTGCTTGCTTGCTAACTAGGATGGCAGCTGCCTTCCTGTCGCTCCGCTTACTACCTCTCCTATGGGTGAATGGCATTTACCAGGGATGAGGTGCTATGGTTCACTTCTGCAACGGTGTGACAGGCAACGATAACCCCCAGAAGGGGTAGATCCTTCCTTGCCAGACCTGGCAAGGTAGTAGGTTAGCTGACAAGGGGAATCTAGCCTCTTCGTCGTGGCTCTACCATACGTGTGCGCCAGGTACCTTAACATGCCTGGTCCACAGTATGGGTGGCCGTCTAATGGGTTGTTTTTTGATGACGTGCTTCAAGTCCTTTTTAGGGGACAGGCCGCAGTCCTACACTGAGTTCNACGTGTTTTATTCTATCCAGAATAAAACACTGTGACCCGTACTCTCCTGGTGTAACCAAGGCATTGATTAACTCTCGGAAGGTAAAACAAAAGAAACAGTTGAAGGGGCCTGTCGGCTTGAACCTTGCCGGAAGGGCGTGCTAGAAGACCAACTAATTAGGTAGCCGTGATAACAACTAAACCCTAACTGAAGCTGGGGGTGTCCTGAAGGGACTTAAGGGGAAAGAATGAAGTGTGGGTTTAACGGCAAGTGTCAAGTGTAAGGGAGAGACAAAGACTTCTTCGGAGGTCGCTGGGCGAAGGTCTAGAACACTCCTTGAGTGTAGCGGTGGTCCTTCGTGAGGAAGGCGGTAGGCAGAGAGCTTCATCACTCGAGGTGGTGGAGCGAACTGCCGAGTATCAACTGCCGTTCTGTGGCAGTGTAGGGACATCCATTCTCCTGTGCGGGGGGGGTCTCTCGTGTGCCTTCGGGTAGCTTCGGCGGGGGTGGCTCCTCCCTCGTAGGCGGAGCCGTACTCTGCTGCCATCTCTCGGGTGGCTGGAAGAAGGTATTCCAGTTGTGCGGGATAGTATCGGCTGCGTGAGCTCAGGCGTAACTTCGCTGGTGTGGTTTACTGGCTTTTCCCATCTCACAGGGTTTTGATTAAGGCAGGGACAATTTAATATATTCTTCCATCAGGTGCACTCTCCAGGCATCCACCTTGTTTAAGGAGACGTAATGCTGGCTTGCGTAGCCACCGTTCAGGGTTGTATCACTTGTAAGGCACGTGGCGTGCATGTGATGATATGTAGTTGCAGAAAAAAAAAATTGGTATATATACATGTCGCGCATCACCTTAAAACAGTATTTCACCTCTGTGCAACCTCAGACCACACATGGCGAACTAATAACATTATCACTTTATAAATGCAGTGATTGCATAATGCACACGGTCAACTTACCAAATTTGGTTTAAATAGGTCAAATGGTTCTTGAGATGTAACATAGTGCCTTTAATTTTAAAATTGTAGCTGTTTTTAAAATGTAGTTGGTGTGATTGAAAACTACAAAAGTATGTGGACCGAGTTTGGTGAAATTTGGTTCACTGGTTTAAAAATTATTAGGGGGGGAGGGACATGGATTCCAGACAGACATTCTGTGTTTCAAACGCTGAAGCATACTTCCACACAATACTAAGAATTTGTATTTGTTATGAATTGCAAAACTAAAATTTGTAACAGGTTAAAGTTAAACTTAATGAGATTGGTATGTATTGCAGAAAAGATTATTCCGAAAACATACTGAAGAGTGGAGTTCTCCAGTTGAGTCGCCACACACATCTTGTCCTGGATGAAACTCGGCTGACTCCTGGCCAGTTGGATGCATGTGGTGAGTATTGTGGGGTTTTGTAGTTACCATCATTATCAACCATACTCTAATGTTTGTTAGGGATGAGCTAGTATATTGTAAAGTAGCTAAAGATTTGGTACTGGCACAAATAATGACTTCTGGGTCAAAATAGGTAAAATATACAACATACTGCTAACAACTTCTAATATAAAATTTTACCTATCGAGGGGGTGGGGGTAACTCTACCACAGGAATGATTAAGGAGGATCCTGAAGCTCCATAACCTAAACTTATAAATCTGTAGAGCACTAAAAGCTGAAACACTGTACAATGAGCACTAGCTCAACATTGAAGAGGGATCAAATACAGGGATACTGACTTCAACTAATTAATTAAATCATCTGTATAACATCTTGGAATAAAAGATAATAAGTTTCACTATAATTAACATCTTAGGTAGGATTTCTGTGTCTAATAAAATAAAAGATTTGAGCTTCAGATCATCAATTTTACTTTTACCATTTCTTTTCTTTCCAAATAATTTAACAAATTTTCTTTCCAAATAATTTAACAAAGATACTTGGTCTTGGGACCCTTTTTTTATCGGTAATACAATAACAATTACTTAAATAGAGACCGCCGTTTTGCTGAGCTACTAATACTAAATTAAACAATTGTCAGGTATTACTTGCAACATTTCTTTTTAACTGAAATGACATGAAAGACTTCACTTCAAAACAAAAACTACTATAACGACTTTGATCACAAATCTACGAGAACTTTCCAATCATCTTGTCAATCGTCTTAAATCCTTAAATCAGGCCACTCAACAAACATTTCGGACTGTAATAACGACTATAACTTTTATAGTTTTCAACCAGGCATGGCACTTACTTTCAAAATGGTGGTCAAGTCTCAGAAACCATTCAACCAATTGTAACCAAATTTTGTATGTTGGTAGCGCAAGTTGTAAGCCCGCCATTTTGGAAATAAACACCACATGAAAAAAGAACGTTTTTAGGTTGTACTCAACCAATTTTTGTCAAATTTGGCACGTAAGAAATACTCCAATAGGCCAGATAAATATATGTAATTAAACTTTATTAGGCACTTATTTTCAAAATGGTGGCCACACAAATATTTTATGTTTATTTGGTATAGCTACTTTACCATTTAACCAAATTGTGTATGCTGACAATATCTATTACAAGCATCAAATAAGCCAAAAAACAACCAGTTTTGTCCACCACGTAGTAAGATATCGCTACATGAATTAATAAAGTTTTTGTGTAATTTCTGGGGAAACAGTGGACAGATAGCTACCAAATTTGGCAAACAAGTAGTACTGCCTCAGTTTATACATACAAATATGTTTCAAGTATGTCATACATTTATTTTTAAAATGGTGGTCATCTAGTTATTTTAGCATACTATGCTATATCTTCAAAATCATGCATTCAATTCAAACATAACTTTGTATTCTGCGAGTATATATAAAAAACACAAATGTGTATATATGGAAACTCTTTCGTCCTCCAATTTGTAAGATAGTGCCACACGAATAAATAAAGTTCTCATGTAATTTCTCGGGAAACAATTGACTGATTCCTACCAAATATGGCAAACAAGTAGTACTGCAGTAGGTAATGTTAACTGATATGTTTTAGGTATGTCAGACACATATTTTCAAAATGGTGGCCATATAGCTATTTTGATTTTTTATGTTATATCGTTGAAACCATGTAATTAATTCCAGTGAAACTTTGTATGCTGTCTATATATTACAACTATCTGGCAGTATCACCATGGGGCCAAACAAGTGACTGGGGGGAACTGTGAGTTTAGGCCTCTACAGTTGGCGGGTGGCATGAGCTCGTTCTCGGGAGGTTAGGTAGCTGAGGGCGAGTTTATACACGGTGGAGATAGTGGGTTAGCTGACAAGGGGAATCTAGCCTCTTCGTTGTGTGTCTTGCTAGTGATCGTGGCTCTACCGTACGTGTGCCCCATGTACCTTTACGTGCCTGGTCTATAGTATGGGTGGCAGTCTAATGGGTTGTGTTTTGATGACATACGTCAATTCGTTTTTAGGGGACAGGCTGTAGTCCTACACTAAGTTTGGGTATCAAATCCGCGGTTCCCTGCCTCTCCTTTGCGGGGTGACGCTTGCCAAGGATGACCAAGCACAATTCATACAAGAAAGAGCAGGCGGCAGTTAAACTGGATACGTGTTTTATTCTATCCAGAATAGAACACGGTGACCGGTACTCTCCTACTGATTATCTCTCGGAAGGTAAGAAAAGATAGGTGAAGGGGCCTGTCTGCTTGAAGAGCCTAGCCTGAAGGGTGAGCTACAAGAGTGCAGAACAACAAATTAGATAGCCGTGATAACAACTAAACCCTAATGAAAGCTGGTGGTGTCCTGAAGGGACTTACGGGGGTTGTGGGGTGTCGGTTTGACGACAAGTGTCAAGTGCAAGAGGGTAACGACGACTCTTCTGGGGCTGCAGTGCATGTGTGAAGAAGTTCGGCGTTGTTAGCTGGTGATCAGGTTGTGGTCTCTCGTTAGGAGAGCGGAAGAAAGCAGACAGCCTTAGCATGACTTGTGCTAAGGCAACTGCCATTCTGCGGCGGTGCAGGGACATATATTCTCCTGTGCTGGGGGTGTCTCGGGTGTCTTCAGCCTTCAGATAACTTCGGCGGGGGTGGCTCGTCCCTCGTANTTGCTGGCATGGTTTACTGGTATTTCTCCATCTCGCTGGGTTTTGTTTAAGGCAGGGGCTATTAAATATTCTTTCTTCCGATGCACTCGATTCTCCAGGCATCCACCTTATTATAAGAGATGTAATGTGGGCTTGGGTAGCTGCAATTCAGGGTTGTATCACTTGTAGGGCACGTGGTGCGCCTGTGATGATACGTAGTTGCAGCAAAAAATTAATGGTATAGATACGCGTCACGCGTCGTAGTACAGACACATCTTACAGAAACGTGTGAGGTGTTCCTAATTGCATTAAAACCTACCTTTGTAAAAATTTAGTTTCACATGTTTTATAATGTCCTATAATGTAACGACTTACTGAAGGTGGCCACTTTTGTGCCTTGGGCATCGTAAGTAAGAGTATGCTATAATACATGCAACATGTCATAAATGGATCAGTGGTCACGTTTTGTTGTTAAACGTCTTATCATGGTTACATTTTGTTATGACGGGGCAAAAACAGATCTGTAACTGACCCCTCTGATGCATTTGGTGAAAAAATATATAGCAAGCAGAAAGGAGAAAAATGCAGGTCTTTCAAAGTGCATATTTTATGCTAATATATCAAAAATGAAGTGCTGATGTACGACAAGAATGTAATTTACTTAGTCACTTTGCTGCATCAGTGGTGTGCTTGTCTGTCAGGTGTGCAGAACGTCGCAGCCCTGGGAATGGTCATGAGACATCAGAAGCTGGACTATGACTTTAAGTTCTACACTCTGGAGTTTGAAACAGACATTCCTGTTCTTGTTCTGTCCGAGGGAAAATCGCTGCTGCCAGTAAGGTTTTGCTTTTGTTGTCTACTTTCATTTGTTTGAAATCATTGTTCTGGAAAAAATGTTCCCTCCGTATAGTAGTTGCGCATTAGAAAAATGTAAAAGTATTCCATTATAAGCTGTTAAGGTATGTTTTGTGTGATGGGATTAGCCCATAGGTAAGTTATAGTTGTTTTTTGTGGACAGCGATCCTTCACCGTNTTCCTTCACCCTGCTCGAACATCATTGTGCCCAGGAGGTGACTGTCAGATTAGTAGGGGCATGCATTTTTGTAGTTTATTGTTATAAAGAATTCAAGGTTATATTCCTGAAAAATGAGTGTTATTTTTCATGAATGTGGTGTTATTATTAGTTTCAATTAACGTTAAAATAATTGGCTTGAATGCACATAAACATGTGATGCTTTGCAGTTACTGCAGGCTAAGGCATAATACCGTATTTCCTTATAATAACACCATTGAAAGTTAGCTTCTTAACCTCAGTAATTACCGGAACACGTTGCTTTACAAACACCAAAGATATGTGAAGAAAATGTAAAGGTTCATTGCTTAGAAAAAATTATTACTTTGTAACTTATGCTAATTTTCAGTGCAATTGTGTTGAAAGTGGTTAAATTATATAGGAATATGATAACCAATTTGTTTTGCTGGAGATAATAAAAGTGTAGGATATTAGTTGAGCAAGATTGGAATTTATACTTCCTAGCAAAACCAAGGTTCAAAAAGTGTTACAAGTTTTAGAGCTTTTAGGTGATATATTTCCTTAAGCCTAAATTTTGGGTGTATTCACTTGAAAACGTCAAAATTCACATAAAGATTTGTTTCATCGCAAATGTGCATTTTGCATGCCCCTACTGATTAGGTAGCTGGCACGGCTCACCAGTTAGCTGCGAATGTCACCATACAGGAAAACAAGGTGTCGTACATCAGAGAGGAGAGCGCAGCGCAGCATGGCGTTGCTAGGCTGTAGGTAGTTGTATGACTTTATGTTGGTGCCTATTGGCCTGAATCTCTGTTTGACACAACCTGTGTACAGAAAGTTCTTGATTAACTGACATTTGTTTAATGGACACTTGCTATAATTGACTTTAGTGTGTGTTTCTATCCACAGGTACCGTCCTGCGAATGCTTTGATTTCTGTCTCCTTTTTGAATGTAGTTAGTAGCCTAGCGGCCTATTCCTGCCATACGAACTCTATCATTTGTTTCCTTTAATTTGAAAAACAGACACTAAACTTGNTAGCCTAGCGGCCTATTCCTGCCATACGAACTCTATCATTTGTTTCCTTTAATTTGAAAAACAGACACTAAACTTACTTTAACACATGTATCCATACCACCACTTTTAGCAGGCAGGAATTCATGTTTCTGGACAGCCTGTACCAAGCGCTGCATTCTTCTGCACATACGGCAATGCATTTTGGCTACCGCCTTCCCCTAGTGACCTCTTCCACACAGTTGTGAGTCGCACGAGGGCTGGAGCCGATTGTCTTGTGTCACAACGTATACACTGAAATTATGCTTTGTTATTTGTTAAAATTTATTCTAGTTAAATTTTATATTGTCTGTTAAACCCATTAAAGTTTACATAGATTTTTTGTTTGTTAAGTTTCATAGTCTTATATAAGCAGTGCAGTAGAACGTCTACGCTTCCAGCAACAGGCTGGACCTGCCACAAAGTAAAGTCAGCAACCAGTTATCCTCGCCATAAAATGGTGGTGGTACATTGCTACGAGTAATCAGAAGTGTGCAGACATTGCGCAAGCACTTTTTTTCTAAATATACTGCCAATATCATCTGCAAAAATAACTAAATTAAATCCAGCTTTTAAGTTTTTTTGTGCAACATGACATTTTGCTGTGCATAACTTGTACACGAGTGAGACACAGCCCATGGGATTTGGGACATTGTGAATTGCAGTGGCGTGAAAAATGGCAAAAAAAAAAAAACTTAATGAGCAAGATTTTTTAATGTCGGTCATCTCTAAATGCAATGAAATGTTAAAAAATAACACATATTGTAGGCTTCAAAATTTCAAAGTTTTAAGACAATTGGACTTAAAAAAAAGTTGCAAAATAATTTTTACAGATATATTCAAAACCATCTGAGAAACTCCAAATTTCTTAGAGACCTTTATTGTCCGTAATTTAGTTGCAAACAATTTTCTTTCAGTCATTTTTCGAGATACAACGCAAAAGTAGGCATTTTGACTTGATTGAGGAATTGAACCTCTGCCGATCACAGTTTTCTTTACAGGGAAATGTGATTTAATTAACTGACTTGAATAATGGACACCTTCT
>NQII01013519.1:3005-20498 GCA_002778355.1 Clitarchus hookeri
CAAGCAGTTATGGAGGCTTCTCTGGAATAACCTATTGAATGATACTTGTTGCCGCACAAGTAGAGACGAGTGCATTTTGTATCACTTTACTTCTGCAACTGTGGTCCAGGAACAATCTTCACTCACGACTTCAGCATTATGCGTTTATGTAGAGAGCCTAACCGTTTAGTTGTTAAACTCAACATTTAGTTTTAAATAAACACGGATGTTTACCATAATTTTCACACATTGCTGTTTTAGAATTAGTAAACTTTTGCGAAATTTTTTTAAATTTAATATATATCCGTGTTTTACAGTCTTGCCCTCTTTATAAAAACAAAACAAACCAAATAATTCCTCCGCCCTCTCTCTGAAGAGCTAAAATTCCATCGAAAATTGTAAACAACCAATTACGAAAACGTCCATGAAAACGGCCAGCAATCGGCCATATCTTCCATAGAGTCATCCATGCAAGCGTCCATGCAGGCTTGCGTGGAATTAGCCAAGGAATCTTCCATCATGGCGTAAACTCTTAAGGTTTGTTCTACTCAGGTTAGGAACAAAACGAGGTATCTTATAGGAGAGTTTGGCATAGGGAAAATATCCGCCGCTAGGTGCACAGTGCTCCAAAATATAACTTTAAATTACAATTTTAAGCTACATGAATAATAAATAAATAGTTTACTTAGTTACGAAGTTATTTTATATTTGATTTATTATTATTACAATTATTCTGTTTTTTTTTGTCGCAGGGAATAGAGAACATCTGGTACATATGCGACACTAGCTCTTACCTAGTGGCGAAAATGTTCCCTTTGACAAACTTTTAACATTGGTTTTCCCAATCTGAGTAGAAGTAACCTTACCCAGGGTCACTTCGAAGTGAAAAAGTCTTTAAAATCAGACCCGCACGCGGGGTATAGTCTATTCGCGGTTTCTTTACACTTTTTTTAATTATACGCAGAAAAAAGTCTAATGTTTCTACAACAAAAAATTACTATTGAGGCATTTCTTTAATCGTTCATGTCTTATAGTCCTGTAATGCAAACATACTGTTGAAGTTTTAATGTTACCAAAGCCTCTAAGTAATGTCGCCGCAACCAAAAGTTGTATTACGCCAAAATGAACAGGGAGAACAAAATATGTTGTGTTACTGCGACATTAAATAAATGTTCAACCAACACGAGGTTAACTGACTTGGCGTTGTAAAAATGGCGGATAGTAGTGAGCAGCGATAACCTCGTAACCGCTGTATTTAAATATTTAAGCAGAGTATGATATCAACATGTAGCTTAGACAAGCTCTCAAGCTTTGCAAAGTAGTTAACGGGTGCCGATTATGCATATATTTATAGAACATAAAGTCTTTTCACGTAACGAAAGAGAATGCAGTTTTTCGACATATTGTTTTTTTTTTCAATACTTAAAATATGAAACGTTAAGATGTTAAGATAGTGCAGTTTGGAGGACGCCGGGTTCCGGAAGTGGAGAACGATAAGCGCTTACGGCGTGGGTTCGATCACACTTATTACTGTTTTATTCGTTGGTAATATTTATTTTTGTGAGAAAATAATAGTACTTAATTTATTTTATATAGGAATGTTTTTTCAAGGCAAAAATATACACGAAAATTTTTAACACAAATGTTAACATTCGTTCGACACAAAATTTGTTTTGCCGCAACGTAAACACCATCTTAAACATGACAGTACAGAAAGGATATAATGTTGTTACGGTATTATTTTAGTGTTACATTAAAATAATAACTTAAGAGTATATTACATTAACATCAACATTAGTTACTGACGGTTCACAGGTAACAAAAAATTACTGTTGTAGTATCACAAATACTGTTGTACAATGGTGGTTAGTAGTGTACGGCGATAACATCGTGAAATGGAACCGCCATATTTAAATTTTAAAGCACAATATGAAAACTAAATGCAGACTTGACCAGCCCTCGAGCCTTGCAAAGCAGTTTACGTGCACCAAAAATGCATGTATTTTTGGAGCATAAAGTATTTCCACATAACGAAAGAGAACTGCAGTTTGCCATTTAAATTCTATTCAATGCCTCCAATATAAAACAGAAACCGACATGTTACGGAAGAGCAGTTGGTAGGGCGCTGGGTTCTGTGAAGTGGAATGTATCAAGCACTCAGGCTACAGGTTAGATTCCCCTGCCTGCCGTCAATTTTTTTCGTTAGAAATATTCCTTTTTGTGACTTAATAACTATACCTTATTTATTTTACACTGCAATGTTTATTTAAAGCAAAAAAAAAAAAAGTACAAGAAAATTTTTTATCACAAATGTTATGTGCTGAGTTTTAATTCTGCCAATTTATGTTTGTAATATTACTGGTAGGGTCAAAGTATTCCATGTAAAAATAATTAAAAAAATTATAAACAATAAAATGTTTTAATATTGAAGAAAATAATATGTTTTGTAGTTTCTTTATAAAAAGCTCTATAAACGACAGTGCTATTTATTCTTTAACGAAAAAATTTTCATAAGTTCAGATGAGATATAAACTCTGACAAGACACAAACGTTTTACTTGTACAATGTAGTAACAGCCACATAAATAATTTTAATAGTCACTGTATGTGGCAGCTTTCAATCTGCCAAAGACTACATTAATCAAATGAGTGTTTTCTTATGTTAATTTTCGTATAGCTAGAAACTGACCCCGTTGTGGAATTCTGCCATGTCTATAGAAAACATAACAGCTGAAAAATTCTTTATTTGTGTGACCGGTAACGTACACTAATCGGTGCGATTAAACACTTAGCCAACAACGATACACAGTCGCGGCTTTCGTATTGTTTGCCGTATAGATAGCTCTGTTTACTGCTGCACTCTGCACGACACAACGGAACTACAAGGACTGTGCTCGTGATGTCTTCGAACAGCGTTGCCAGCTCGCTTTCGAGTGTCCTCTGTCACGAGCCTCGGGCCATAGAGAAAATAAACTATAATCGGTTCACGACTGGAAGAGACTTTCTTGAAGCCCTGCTAAAGATCTACTTTCAAGCCCATTTCGTATCCTTCCGCCAAAGGTAAACAAACATTGCCATGTGACTGTCATGTGGCAGTCACATGGAAATGTTTACATCCCACTGTGTGTGTGTGTGTGTGTGTGTGTGTACATGTGTTCGTACATGCACGCAACCCATTATGAAAGTCATGTATATATTATTAATGGATATTCCACAAGCGTAAAGATTTTAATCTTGAGAATTTCACACAAAAGAATATGCGATGCCAGTGAAAAACATTTAATTCTATAAACCCAAAATGCGAGTATTTTGATGAATCGATAGTTGTTGTCTATTTACAATCGATTGTTAGTGACTTTCGATAAATTCCCGTACATCGAAGGCAAGATCTTCAGTATTGATCGAAAATGCTACAGACGTTAAAATAGCGTGCAGGTATACTGAGTCGGATGTTTCGCACAATTGTAAAACGTTATTTAAAAATTGTTGTGACGGTTTTCGACAGGACAGCAGAGTTTGCGAGTAAAAAATTCTACGTCTTCGACAATTTTAAAATTCTTATGTGCAAATACTGCAACGTTAGAATAGAGTGGCAAAGGTAAGACACGTGCACGAAACACATAAAAACAGTAGCCTACAACGAGAAAGTGAGCACAAATTAAAATCATACGTTATTAAAAACCAAATAATAAAGAGCGGATATTAGTAAAACAAGACAATAAATGAATTATTATAGGTTAAACAAGATAATCGCACAAATTCTGTGGCGCGTGTGCCAACAACAAAAGGAACGAAGGTTAGTTAACAAATGGAAGCGTTACTTTCACCTTGAGCGTGATCATGTGACTATATAAGAAACGTTGAAATCTAAATACGTTAGCATCACGTCATTAATAATTGGCATAATAAGATACAAGTCTTTTCGACACCCATTTGTAAGCGATAAATTAACAATTACGTTAAAACTTTGGAACTATTTCCTCTCTTTGTGGTGGCAAACTAACGGCATAACTGTATTCGCGCTCGCCGTTGTTTGTAATGTTATATACATGTCGCTAACGGCTAGGGTGTTTTTTCATAGATTAATTTTCAAAAGTTTCTTCCAGTCGTGAACCGACTATAGGTACTAGTACTAGCCTCGGGCCTCGGGCGATAGGTTGCTGGCATTAGCAGAGTCAGCCTTTGATATGCTTAAATTTTCTTTCAGTACTACACATGTCTGTTTTTTACTCGACCAGTTATGCTGATGTATTCTCACAGGCTCCAATGCAAAATATTTAATTTTAATTTGCAATATGCATCTCAGCCGACTCACATAATGTAATTTACGTATTTGCATGTGGCTATGCAAATAAAAACGAGCAGCACTCTTGCTTGTCATTGAAAAAATCACAGCTCGAAACAAACTTGAAAAACTGTAAGCTAATATTGGTGTTAGATTACGTTCGTGTTCTACAAAATGGCACCATATATGTGGCTTCTGTAACTTGTTTACGAAAGAAAATTACTAGGTATTGGCAAGAACGTACAGCAGAAGTACTGGTACGTAGAGAAAATCATTTTTATTTCCTACTTAGTATTATTTTTATTTGTTACCTGGTATAAAAAATTCTCCGTTATTTAAACAAACTAATGCTGTCATCTCAGTATCACCGTGGTGGTGTATTGTAAAGCGATAATTCCCGCTCTTTTAAAAAAGTGAATAGGCTTTTCTAAAGTTGATTGACGTGACAATGTTCTGGCAGAGTTTGCACACAGAAGGTTTCTACTTATATTTTATGTCTAACGGAATTCAGTATTTGTACGATATGCCACAAATCCTGCAAAGCAGAATTGCTTTCAAATTATGGCAAACAGAAAATATACTATCATATATTTGACACTGCATACACTAGTACACCAACACCAGTGGTCTAGTCAGAGGGGGTGGGGGGTGATATAGGTGTTGTAACCACAACATACATGGGGTGTTTTTTTCCAAGGTTTGATTCAAAAAGTGCGAAGACATCGTGAATAGACTATAAAACCATATCGGAATGTAACAAATTAAAAAAGTGCATATAAGAAAATCGATTGCTTAAAAACAAGGAAAATTTTTTTCATGAAATAATTCCCGAAACTTCCGGATGTGAATATACGATATACTTTGATGAAAAACGCAATATTCGCTATGGATGCGTATCTTCGTTTAATTGCACACTATTCATATGCCCAGAGTTCCAAGTAAAAGATTTCTCGTGCTATTCGCAAAAATGCTAGTTTATTTATATATTTTTCAAAAGCGTACCGTCCTTAGGACACGTGTTGGCTATATGCCATGCAGGTATATTTAGATTACTTTTTTTTGTTAGGAATATACCTGCTAGAAATTTTGTGAGAGTTCTTTGTGAACATTATGTATAGAGTTAAGTTGCAAAATGATTAACTTGCCAAAAAAAGGTCTCACGAGTCCGCTAGTACGAAACCAACACTAAAATAACCAGAATTTGTCATAAGGAATGAAATATTTCAAATGAAACTGAATTTATATAAACTGTAAATTTTTTTTATCCATGATACGGGTATATAAACTTCAAAGCTTAAATAATTGATTAAACCTAGCAAATGCTATTAATTTAATACTGACTGCATAATATGCTACTAATCAGCGGAACTCATTAAATATTTGAAGAAATCACTAGTACTAGTACCTATATTTTCACTAAATGTTGATACTTATGGTAATAATAAACACAAAAAACAACATTAAGCGATTCCAGTAGTGACGTTTTTGAACTGCTATCACGTCATTGATTTTGAGAAATTTCTAGTGCTTTTATTTTATTTGTAACCTAATGTTATTTTAGAACTTAAATGGTGAAGAGGAAATGTATTACATCAATTGCGGTGTAATTTGTCTTAGTGCATTGCATATGTCTACTACATAATAAATTGAAAATACCGAAAAAAAAGTATTAAAATTTTATTTGTGTTTGTGTCCAACGTAGAGAATGATGAGTAACAATGACATTTTTGGATGTAAGAATACTTTAAACATTGTTACGCGCTTGATGCTTCGCTCCTGCGCGAGCGAGTGGAAGTGAAGGACAGCAGTTACATGATAGTGGCGGCAGCAAGTCAATAGAAGGTTTTCGATTTCAGGTCCACTCTAAACCAAGAGCCACGTATCCATTACCAAAAAGAGAGCCAACACGATAATATTTTTGCGGCGCGCGCTATTTACTTCGGTTTTATTGAGTTTCTGCGCTTATCTGAGGAATTTCCTAGTTGTTTACCGCCCTAGATTCTGTCCGCATGACTCAGGGTGCGTCGAACTTTCGACTTCAAGGCCAGCAGAGTATAAATTGTGCAACGGGCCTCCGGGCCGGGTGTAGTTGAATGGACGAGTGGCTGAGTTTCAGAGACAGACGATGGGCGGCGGGAGAGGAGACCAGCGGGAGGGAAATCTGCGATTGCGAGCATCAAGCAGTGAAGAGTGCGGCTGGCAGGCTGGACTATTGGACTACATATATGCGCGAGTGAAAGACATTACAAATTATGGTTACAGACAGACTGAACGTCTGTTAGTGATGAGTATGAGTTAATTGAATATAACGAAACCGCGACATNAAATTATGGTTACAGACAGACTGAACGTCTGTTAGTGATGAGTATGAGTTAATTGAATATAACGAAACCGCGACATTGAGACGGGAATTAATTAGAGTTTAAATACGTTAAATATTGCGCTCACTAGGAAAAAAAAAAGATAAAGAGTGGAGATAGATAATAGAATGCTGTAAATAATAGCTGCGTGAATAAATTAAAAAACAAATTTAGTTATTTAATTTTGTTTATTAAGACCTCAATCACTCACGAACTCAGATACGCCCCTCAGGCGTCCACGTGACAATAGTAATGGAATATATATATATATATATATATATATATATCTCGTAAGCTGCGAGAGAAAGAAAAGTAAATTATGTACAAGCGAACACCTAACGCGACACATATGGTAAATGCTTTTTTCGGGAGTCGTTGTGCTGGCGAGGAGTTTGCATAATGCAGCAGTAGTCGAGTATTGGCAGAGGCAACAGTTGGTGGCAGTCACGTGACGTGTTAGTGCTAGGGGAGAGTGGCGGCCTCGCGGGGCCGTTGCTGACCCTGGTACAATCCACCCCGGGGCGCGTCAGCGGCTTGCAGTTCCGCGTATGGTAATATGTCGTGGGTGACGATCCTACCAGTGTCGCGCGGTTTGCATAACCTCGGATGTCGCAGGGGCAGCGCGCTGCTCCCCGAGTTCGCCTTGCCACGCCCACGTCTGCGTGACACGGTAATAGCCTATTCGCGGTTTCTTCACACTTTTTCATTCTAACCTTTGAAAAATCACCCCATGTATGACGTGCTTGGTTGCTTCCGAAACACGCCAGCCATCACAATCGTTTTGTATAGTGTTAACATACAAATACCTTCTTTCAGTTAAATAGAACTTTTACTTATATTCTATCTTAAATTATAATACTACTTAACATACAATTAAAATGAATTTAAACAGGGAGAAAATATACGTGTTGGTAACGCCTAGTAATAAATAGTTCTTATGCAAAATAATATTTCATTGAGTGCGCACGAATCCGGTGCGTTGTCCATTTGGTGAAATTTTCTATACTCGTTTAAGCTTCGGTTGCATGACACAGATGCATTTCCAGGAAATAGAACTTTAGCAGGGCTTCAGAAATATTGAAAGAAACCGTGAACAACCTATAGGTAAGAATACATAAGCGAAACAGCAACTTACAACGCGAACTCCAGCGGGTGAAATGAGACGAGGGTGTAGCAGTGGCGGAGTGATGATGGAGAGGAAACAACAGCACCCCAAGTAAACCCTCCACAGAGTGGCAGTGTCCTCTAGACTCCCTAATATGGGAATCCCTGTTTAATTATTTCGGTTGAGAACTAACGCTAGAAAGTTAATAATAATATTAATAATAATTTATTTATATTGACACGTTCTAATGAGGATTGTCATATAATAGTTATAGATGATGTACTTTACGTTGAACAGTACGGAAATGGTGACCTCCACAACGAACCAGGTTCGAATCCCACGTAATCCGAAAATGTATGGCAAAATTATTTAAAGGCTAAAGTTTAAGGTGATTATATGTACGTAAGACGCTCTCCGATCAGCCAGCTGGCATAAAAACAGGTGTAGTAGTAAGTCCAATAAAATAAAGACCAATTAAAACAGAAAAGAATTCCTCAAGAATTTGCCTAGAACGAGATGGAAAGAAACACGGTAAAAATTATTCCTAGTGCAACGAACTTTCCAAGTACGAGTCCGAGTGACCTAACACGTACACCTGTGAAACGTTTTAATTGCTGGTTTACTTCCGTACGACTCTCCACGAAAAGGCTAAAGAAGACGGCCTCCCTATTATTATTATTATTATTATTATTGACTCCGCCCGTTACTTACGGTGCTCAATAATTAAAGATTGAACGAACGCCGGTTTGTCTTCTCCCCACCTCACTTGAAACTCCAGCCAGAACGAACCCCCTTATACGCCAGTCTATGTCGCTAGGCTGGCAACGTTTGAACACCAGGACTTAAGTTTATATTTATGGACTGTTATTTTCGTCTTAAAATACTTGTTTACTTGTGATTATTATTTTACAACTTTATCCAGATTTGACAACATCTTATGCGTTGTTTTTAAAATAAATTTCTCTAATCCGTTTGCTACATATGGATACGATTTCTAAAGAAATATTTTTTCTATCTGTTGTTTTATTTGCCCACAATCATTGTATTTAGAATTTGGGGACAAGCTACGTCACAGTATCTTTAAACTAATGACAAAAACCGCAACTCCAACTTAGGTAGTTTCGTAAAAAATTATTCGTTTATGGAAAATCATCGACGGTTAAAATTAGTGCATTTTAACAAAAACCTTTTATGTAACTTTTGATATTTGTTTTTTATGAATGGCAGGTAACTGAACGAGCGTGTAAAAAATATATTTTACATAAATGCTTCGCTGTACTGCAAACTTTAGATTTGAACTAATATCAGCTATTCAAAGATGGAAATAAGATAGTTTTTGGAAAAGATTACCTGCAGTGTAATTTAGAATCGCCTCAATTCTGAAATCGATATTTGTTAATAATAAAATCTTTGCCGTAATTTAAATCTTAAAGGGTGATAAAAAAAACATAGTGTTTAATTTGGCGGCCTCACATTAGAGGAAAAAATGGTGTAATGGTAACATAATTCTGTTGTTAGAACTTACACAGTATCAGTTAATCGACGATTGAGCACTTCTGATAACTCCTTTTAGAACACAGTTTTCTGCCCAATTTTGTATCTTTCCACCATATATAAAATTAACGTTTCCACGGATCCACTCACTTTATTCATTCACCGATCAAATACAATTATGTATTGTTATTACCTATGTAAATACATTTTAAAAAGTGCTCAAAATCTGCAGATTTGACTGCAGAACTGTTGAATCAGTAAATTTCTACTGATCGATTTAGTTGCGATTATTCACTTAATAAACATTGATTCCTGCTGTTTCCTAGTGAATCACATTGGCCTCAGTGCACTCCACTGATTCGCTAATATACAACAGTTCATTAACTGAAGATTCAGTCAAATAAATCTACTGGTTGTAATTACTGATTCAGATTTAGGGTGTAGGTTACAAAATCGCAACTGATAACTTTATATGCACATAACAAACAGAAACTGAATTAAATAAACACATTGTTCGAAATGTAAAAGTTAAACTTTAAATACGCCGCTAAGGCATTGAGCTAACTAAACTGGAATCAAGTCTGTCCGTGTGCATCTCGAGATACACGCAACTTTGAGCAGGGAGTTTATTTTAAATGTTGGTTGTAAAAGTACTCAATTAACAGCGAACCATCTATAATTGTTAAGTACTTGGCAATGTTAGTTTTATACGTAGCGGAAGAATACATTCCGGGTTCCAACATTGAACTGCTTTATTGCGAATAGCACTATCAAAAATACCATAATTCAAGGTTAGAAAATTTTTAACGTAAATACGTGGTTTGAAACTTATATCCATTTCATCTGATGTAGTTTTATAGTAGGTAACTACAACACACTCTGTTAAAGTGTTTTACCCATATCAAAGTGTGGGTGTGTTATAAAATAAACTTAAACATACATGCTTATCACTATTTAACAATGCGATTTTGACAGTTCCATTGGCGACCGGGGTGATACAGTCTGTGCAGAAGATGGAAATCGATTTACCTCGTCTTTAGTCTATGGACATTACAGTGGAGTGAAGGGATTTGGGCAGCTCTTAGCATTGAGGTCTTGAAAGCCGATGCGGGGAAGAAATGAGAGTATGAAACACCGCTGGAATGCAAGGATGGGGGAAACGGGACATCCCTGAGAAAACCAGCCGACCAGTGGCATCGTCCGGCACGATTCCCACATGCGAAAATCCGGGAGCGACCCCGTGGGAATCGAAGCCAGTTCGCCTAGGTGGGAGGCGAGTAGTCTAACCACTACACCACCGCGGCTCCTACGGACATAACATGACCGAGGAGCGAGGGCCCTGTGTTACCGACCTAACGCCACCCTCCATCCGTCTGAAGCCCTCACGAGATCAAGGAGATTGTATACATCCTGCCTGGGCGAGACAGATCAAGGTCGCCCTACAAAGACGCGCCCTTCCATGGAGGGCCGCCTCGACTGCGACGCCTTTCTCTAGTCTCTCTCACAACCACGCACCCTCGCTACCAGAACCCTGAGAGGTCATGCGTCTAACTCGTAAGCTAGCTCCCCGCTGCCAAACGTGATTCACCGGGCGATGTTTCAATCCGTAGGGTGCTTGTGAACGGGGCTCCTACGATTGACCGCTGTGAAGTTGGGTGGAGACACGCTAGAGCTCTGTGGTTCACCCAAAAATAGTAATTTCGCACAGAAGAAATTTTAACCTCTTTGATGACATTTATCTTTTATTTTGTTAAGAGTTTTGTAGTTGATTGTTGACAACTTGGTTACTCTGTCAAGTTATGCATTCTTTGATAACCGTCTTCACGTGGAAAACATTTTGTTCTGCCACTTTTTGTCCCTTTTGCGAGGTTATGTTGGTTGAAAATACTTCCTCCTTCCTTTATGCAGTTTTTACAGTGTTTTATTTTATTGTCATCAAAGGCACGGAAGAAAGTGTTCTTAAATCCNCTCCTTCCTTTATGCAGTTTTTACAGTGTTTTATTTTATTGTCATCAAAGGCACGGAAGAAAGTGTTCTTAAATCCTGAGTGTACCCATTACGGTGTTAAGTTACCTAAGCTGCTTGATTGATGTTGCGTTACTTAAATTTTCATTTAGTATTTTCCATCGTTGCTTCGTGGTTTCACTTACATAATACCAANGATTGATGTTGCGTTACTTAAATTTTCATTTAGTATTTTCCATCGTTGCTTCGTGGTTTCACTTACATAATACCAGCATTTGAGACAAATTAGTATCAACCTCTTAGGGAAGACGTGGGTTTGTTTTCAACAGACTGTAATTGGATAGGTTGCTATTTTTCATTCTCATTTTATGCAGAAAATGCATCAATTCTTTAGTAAGTGCCTTTTCAACTTTTCAATTATATTTTAATAGACCGATTAGGATATGCTCACAAAAAGACAAAATATTATTCTTACGGACCGAATACGTCTACTCAGAGGTAGCAAGATATGCATAAGCCAGGGACATCTGCGGTCTCAAGGACATCTGCGGTCTCAGGGACATCTGCGGTCTCAAGGACATCTGCGGTCTCAGCGGTACTCAGATAAGGTACAAAAATACGGGATCAAACCGTAATAATAAAAAAATTCAATTTTCATTAAGAGTAATTGTAGCAGCCAGTTTCAAACAGTAAAGAGTCTACGTTAACTTAAATCTCAAAGACAACCACAAAGAAAATAACACTGGAACTTCCACGACATAATANAAGAGTCTACGTTAACTTAAATCTCAAAGACAACCACAAAGAAAATAACACTGGAACTTCCACGACATAATAACCTAGTTAAAAAAAACATATATTTCCAGGGAAGGATAGTGGCCGTTATTTCTCGGAGGCAAACATATTACTGTGCTCTACATATTACATTCTTAAAATGTTTTATTATTTACACAGTCCTTCTTATTTTCTCGCCTTACATGTCGTATTACGATATGAACCTAAGGCAATACTTCCATTTATTCCCTCCTGAACTTCACCATTTACTCAAAACTTCATAGCAGTAAGAATAATAAATCAAGAGTCTATAGCATGATTCAGCCAGGCGCCTGTTAACAAAAAAAAAAAAAAACTAATGCGAATTTGATGACTGATTTTATTTCAGTTCTCTTCTCATCAGTTGCGTTCATAACAAGTAAATAAAACTAGCTGAAACAGCCAGTACGCATCCTGTCTAAAGAGAGCAGGAAGACAAATAATTACTATTTTNCTAGCTGAAACAGCCAGTACGCATCCTGTCTAAAGAGAGCAGGAAGACAAATAATTACTATTTTATATTTGTTCATATCATAGATTAATATGTAGACGATATATACACTGCCGGAAAATAAAATAGCGCACACATGAGGATGCGGTGAATAGTACAGAAACTTTATAAAGGTAGTGATACAAATGAGTTATACCTACACATGATCACAAAAANAGGATGCGGTGAATAGTACAGAAACTTTATAAAGGTAGTGATACAAATGAGTTATACCTACACATGATCACAAAAACAAAGCAGCAGGACGATTACACATGGATCTGTGGTATGCCATCCGGTCGTCTTGCAACAGTGCCCTTGCCACTGCGATGTACGCTGCAACGCGATCCGGCATGGGATCTACCAGGCGCGGGATGTTATCCCGAGGCCTGCGGGTCCACATCTGTTGGACGGCGAGTTCAAAATCCCGGCTACTGCGGTACGGCGGCAGCTGGAGTTTCAACTGGTCTCGACCGTGGACGTCCCAGGGGAGCGGGCAGGGCCGTGGTATTGTTTTGGACATTGACGGAGACAGTCCTGAGTGAGCCGTGCCGTGTGCGATCGGGCGTCATCCAGCTGGGAATATCGCGTCTGGAATCCCGGCCAGAAACGCGAGCAGACGAGGGCGCAGGGTCTCGTCCACATACCCTGGGCCGTCAATTTTCCAAGTAACACGATGAGTGCGGATTGGCTATTGTAGGCTACGGCTCCCCAGATCTGCCGCGGAGGGAAGTGAGTTGCTCGTCGACTAAAGCTGAGGTAGAACGACCTCGCTGGCTGCGCACAACCAATCTCCGTGTCCCAACATTGAACCACTTTCCTGCAAACACATCTAGCGAAAACGGCATGGTTTGGGTTTCAGGTCAGAACATTGATTCGAAAAATAAGTGCTTTGGGATGTACGTATACTTATTCTAACCAATTTGTAATGCAGTTTGTTTGAATTCAAATTGATGGGAGTATTTTATTAATATAAAAGTACCCGTCCTTTGAAAACTGAGGTATAAACAAACGCATTCAGCGCTGTTGACGATGCGACTTTGACAGCTGTGTTCCTTTGGGGTAGGTAAATGTTGGGTGCATGCGCAAAAGACGAATAATTGGTCCTAAATCATCTTTAGTCTATGGTGCTGCTCGACAACGAGGTTGGGGTGTGTGGCGTCCACCAGTGGCCCTCCACACCCGGGCGGGCGCGACGATCATCAGTCTCCATAACGAAGTGGCACTCGTCGCTAAACACCACCTATCGCCAGTCTGTGGCGTTCTACACTGCTCTGGCCTGGCACCACTGCATACGGGGCTGCTGCTGGTGCAGAGGTGACGGCAGCGGCCGTAATGGGTGCCGGGGTCACATATCTACTTCCGCGAGGCGTCGGGAAATGGCTCGTGGGCGCACAGGAGTCCCATCACTGGCTAGCATCGTGGACCGGGTCGCCCTGTGCCTGGCGCACGCATCAGTAGACCTTCTCGACTGGCATGCGTCTTCGCTCGTCTTGAGCCCGTCCTCTGTACGGGCGCCTTCACGTATACACGGCTCCCAACAGCATCGGACAGTGTGCTTTGAGTGATCCACGTGGTGGCTTACACGCAGGGGCACCTGATTCTCGCGAAAAGATTTCAGGACAAGTTGTGGTTCCAACGCGATTTAGCTCGGAACCACTTTCACGATCGGATCATTTGAATTGTTGTGCGTCTTGTCTGTCTGCCTGGGAATCGCGGACGGTCAGTATAGGAGAAATTTAATCCTGATTGGCTCACTCATGCAACAGACTGTCTTCACACAAAGACAAGTGGCCAATAGTCAAATGAAGACAGCAAGTGTGCACATAGGATGTTGAAGTCTAGCCCCCGCTTAAATCTTCTCGCTAGAAACATCCACTATGTTCTGACATTTTATACAGCACAATACCGCAATACTAACTGGTAAACACGTGGCTTGAACGTACTTCGTGGTGTCTTATTCCTCATGTAGTCACCTCCTTAACGTATTTCTAGATCCATCACCATCACCTGCAACAACACCACTTACTTCATTCTCCTTGTAATATGAGCTTGGTCAAGACACTTAGCTGATTCTCAATAGAACAACAACGCGTGGTTGTAGCTGCGTGGTGTTCAAAGAGATCGAACCACCATCGGTACCAACTCCTGTCCCGCGTCGATAACAACTCGTAGCTAATCAAGATCACTGCGTTCTCTCGCTGTGTTCGTTTACTCGGGCAAGACAGTTAAATACTCGCGCGCTGTAAGGGTAATTCCCTCTCAAATAATAACTTCTCACTCGTCTTGTTCTGCGTGCACAAATAAACCACCACGTCTTACGTTAACTTTTCTATAATGGCTGCACAACTTGCTTCTCTTGAGACTCTGCCTTGGAGCATTTGCTTAGTGCTCCCTCTGGACGGCTAAGTGTTAATTTTCTGCCCCCATTGTGTTTCAGTGCGGAATACGCGAAGGATGGCAAATATTTCAGCTTCCACTATGATTCAAGTGTTTTTTCTTTCTAAACTACCTTACAGTGTTTTCGAGTCATGTTTGGAAAGAAACAGTTACATTCATGTACTCTCTCTCTTTCTCTCTCTCAAACTTTCTCCGTGTTAATGTTTATTTGCTTCTTTTCAGATACTCGCAGAACAGAACGTAATTTAAAATTTTAAAATTTGAATTTTCGACAAGAACTAAAGCTAGAAACTCCGCACGCAAATTTGATTATGTGTAATAACAATACACTCATTGCCATAAAAATAGCCGCACCCAGAAGGAGATAGGGGCCGCGGTGGTTTGGTAGTAAGAATACTCGCCTCCCACCTAGGCGAACGGGGATCGATTCCCGGCGGTGTCGCTCTCCGGATTTTCGCATGTGGGAATCGCGTCGGACGATGCCGCTGGTTGGTGGGTTTTCTCGGGGATCAGCCGTTTCCCCCGCCCTTACATTCCAGCGCTGCTCCATACTCACTTCGCTTCACCCTCATCGGCTCTCAAGACCTCGCTGTTAAGAGCCGCCCAAATCTCTTCACTCTTCACTCACTCTCCCAGAAGGAGAAGTTGGAAATAAATGAAACTTGGCTCATAGAACGGCTACGATGTTAGAAATAACTCATTACAACTCGAAGACAAACGGTCCGTTAGTTAGGGGAACATTGTACACTTAAAAACTAAGTTTACTACTACACTGATATTGTTTGACACGCAGTCATCAAGCCGTCCTTTCCATTCTCTGAGCCAAGTTTCATTTATTTCCAACGTCTCCTTCTGGGAGGGTGAGTGAAGAGAGAAGAGATTTGGGCGGCTCTTAACAGCGAGGTCTTGAGAGCCGATGAGGGTGAAGCGAGGTGAGTATGGAGCAGCGCTGGAATGTAAGGGCGGGGGAAACGGCTGATCCCCGAGAAAACCCACCAACCAGNCAAACGAACGTACACGCACCGAAAATTTTATTTTTGCCATGAGTCTTGGCTGGTATCCATGCTTAGATAGGAAGCAATATGCATAGGCTACGTACATAAATACGTTTCTATCTCGTTGGTTTTTACTGAGTAAGAAAATAGTTACTGAGAAAACCTTTTCGGTTGCCTCTCATTTAAACGTTACCTTTATTTATTTATTTATTAGGTGTTTTGAGTGGCCACTAACTGTGACAAGTACGGGAATACTAGACATTAAGGAGCGGGGAAAGAATCGAGCAGTGCCTATATTAAGAAACCATCCCAGTAGTCTCCAATCATGATGGCCGTACCCGGAATCAAACCCGTGACCTTCCGAATGAAAGTCGAGTGGTTTACCACTGGCCGTTAAGTCATAAACGGGCAAATTTTGCTGCCAAAATTTATCCTAATTACTTCAATAAGTAGAAAATTTAAACTGTATAACGCAACCGGGATATATTTTTTTTAGTGTAATCATAAAAGTGCTTTATTAACCTCTAAATAATGGCACACTTCTCATTCTTGATGCGAAAAACTGATTGTCGTCTTGTTCAGCCACACTTCTAGCCTGTTTACTGAATGGAGCTTAACACAAATTTTGGTTGAATAATTAAAAGAAAACCAACCAAAACTGACAAATTTGCTGTGCCTTGCGAATAAAACGTGCCATTCATCTACCAACGAGTAGGTTTATTTTCTATGTTGGAAGAAGTGTCACCTGAAACATTAAATTTATATTTTATTATCCCAGAACGTTTGTCATTATGTATTATCTAAAAATTTGGCATAGAAGAAAGGCTAGAGTAAACACCGACCATTTTCGAATTTTTATTATATTAAACATTTATTAAATATTGGAGCCTTACGAAATTTTGTTATTTTATCGCACATTTCTGCAAAAAATGTTGAGATTTAAAATAAATTTTGTGGCAGTAAAAAAAAAAAATTGTAAATTTTTTTTTTTTGGCCGTGTTGAAAGCTTGTACAAATAGAAAAGTACATTTTCAAACTACATTTCAGGATGTATTTGACCAAATACCTCTAAAATTTACGAAGTGGGCGCAATGAACAACACAAGAAATGCAGTTTTTACAAATAGATTACGCACACATATTTAAATGTTCATTCAACATTTTTGGGAAGCGTTTGAGTTTAATGTGGCCGTTTAATGTAATTCGATGCAACTTTCCAAAATGGCAGCTTTCCAACATTGTAATATGGTATACAATATTTCCGGAGTCAATAGATTTTGGGAAAAAATTCTGTGTCGATGTTATTTTGGCTTAACTTATTGTTTATATGTTCCTTAAAATTCCAGTTTTTACGTTATAGTGTTAAAGTCTTAAAATTTCCCAGACATATGATAANTTGTTTATATGTTCCTTAAAATTCCAGTTTTTACGTTATAGTGTTAAAGTCTTAAAATTTCCCAGACATATGATAAATGTAAACGGGTTCCAAGTTTTATCCAGGATTTTTGTCTCATAAGTTTTTCATTAAAGTTGCTATCTAAAGTTGCACCCGATAACCTTGTAATATTTTTTAATGAATGCAATTCTTATAGGTTTATTAGGTGCTTTT
>NQII01013520.1:0-10062 GCA_002778355.1 Clitarchus hookeri
GTGTGTGGATTGGTATGTATTGTCATGGATTGGTCTGGATTGGTGTGGGGATTGGCATGGATTGGTGTGTGGATTGGTGTGTGGATTGGCGTGGCCTGGTGTGGATTTGTGTGTGGTGTTGTGGATGCATGTCTGTATTGGTCTCGATTGGTGTGTGTGTGTGGTGCTTATTGTGGTGCGGGTTTATGGAATGATTGGACGATTGACGGATAGATTGTCAAGAAGAGCACGAAAGTTAAGACGGTTTATCACCCTCGTACATTCCAAGTCGTTAAGTGTTGGCATTTAAATTAACGCCAATTAAGCCTATAAAAGTGTTGGTAGATGCTGATCCATTCCATGATTATAACGTACTTGTGCATGTGGCTACTATTAGTATGATGGGCTTAGTTTAGTCCTATATATACATATGAACATAAAAAANAACGTACTTGTGCATGTGGCTACTATTAGTATGATGGGCTTAGTTTAGTCCTATATATACATATGAACATAAAAAAATCTGAGTAGCATACTTGTACCTACAAAACAATAGACGAGGCAGTAAATAATTTGTAGATTCTGGCATCGTGTATTAAACAGTCTTCATGAGACAAAAGGCTGGAAATGTAATAATTGAATGNAATAATTTGTAGATTCTGGCATCGTGTATTAAACAGTCTTCATGAGACAAAAGGCTGGAAATGTAATAATTGAATGAGAGACTTTTGCATGTTTCCCCAATACCCTATATATAATTGCGGCTTAATATATATAAAAAAATAACATAAAAAATAATTTTTTAAATCGGACAATAAAAGCGGATTTACTATTTGACATACCCAATGCCTATAAAACCACTATGGCTACCAGAAACAAACGTATGCTTGAAGAATTAGTGAGCATAACTGCCGAGTACCTTCGGGTACGTTCAATAAACCCGAGTCGACGGCTTCCGAGAACCACCTGAGTCGAGCCAGCCAATGCCACACAACCTCCATTTAAAATACATTGGTCCAGACCTCTCTAGATCTTACTACTGCTGGGGAAACTGGAGTATACCGAGAAAAACCGCCAACTAGCGGTATCGTCCAGCACGGTTCTCACGTGCGAAAATCCGGGGCGGCTCCGCCGGGAATCGAAACCTTGTCTTGGTGAGAGGCGAGTAATCTAACCACTGCACCACTGTGTCCCCTAAAAATGATGGTCACAAAGTCAGAATGATAAGGGAATATCCCCATAATTCATGCCAGCTTTCGTCCAACGCGGCTTTCGTGCTAGTGGAATCTCAAAGTAAGAGGTATTGTTGAAATCCTCTACTAAACTTGTCCCATTTAAATTACATTTAACCTACCTTTCCCATTTGGAATACGCTTCACCTGAATTTTAAACCAGTGTGCCCATAAAAACTATATCTTATTGTATAAATCAGCATTAACACACATTGGAATATTCAACAGACTGAATGGCCCCAAACACAATCAGTTTACTTTTGAGGTACATCCCTAGCAATGCAGTCAAAATGTTTCCACCTTCATTGCAATTGCTGTGTGTAAATGGTCCCATGTGTGACCAGATAAAGTGATTTTCATTTTAGATGTTGTTACCAGAAGAATCGGCCTCCATTTATAAGATCAACCTCGACAAGGACAAATAGTTAACAAATTAAGTGACACTTATTCATTAAAATAATATCAATTTATAAGGTAAGTGTATAAGAGTTTAATCAGTTTGTAACGTGGTCTTTTTGAAATACTTCTACTCAACACCTTTCTCTGATAGGCTACTACGATTTCATTTACACACCAGGTAGTTTTTATTTAATTAAAATGGTTTTCACGAACATCAATTTAAGCTCTTTTTTCATTGGATGCACTGTATCTGTTTTTATAAGAATTTTTTATGTAAAAACCAAAATAATTCATGAGATGGCGAACAATACACGGTTAACTACCTAAATTTAACATACTGATTGCATAAAACAACGTTTAATGAGCGCATTTAGCTACGCATTTCCTTCAAGAGTAGGAATAATTAATTAAAATTTAGGTCCCTCACTTTTGTATGTATAAACTATAATAATACATTAATTTCCTGTTTTAGTAGGTATTTAGACAAGTGGAGAGGAAAACACAGTAACATTTCCGTACACTAAAAACTCCAACCTATTCACACTATCATAATTTTAAGCAAAGGTTTTCACAGCTCCATTTTATTGCTGAAACTGTGACGTCAAGACAGTGTTTGAATTTTCATCTGTGGAGAAGAACTAACTCCGCACATTCCGACCACATGCCTTCAGTGAGTGAAAACTACCTTAAAACCACCAAGAATAAAGGGGGGAAAATTATGGAAGATCAATGTTAATATTCCTAAAACTAATAAAATACGTAAAAATATTTTAATATATAAAAAGGTAAGAATACAAATTTGGAATTGCTGTAAGTCTTAATGCCGTATCATTCCAGTTGGGCATCGGCCATATTGGCTTAAGAAAACCTTGAACTTGGAAAAAACTGACCTAGGCCATAATAACCTTAATTTTGAAAAACTAAAAAAAAAATCCCAGCATTTATAAAAGATATCAAACAACTTTTCTATAGAATAAATTTTCTTATATATCTTTAATTCTCTTTAATTACAGCATTATTGCTATTTAATTTAGTAACATTGTTTTTAATAAAATAATTTTCAATACTTTTTTTAAATTATAAAGGATTTAAATCCAAGGGTCCTGGGTTTAAATTGATTCAATATTTATCCAGGATCTCTAATGCATGATCCAAGTTATTAGATTTATTGTGACTGGACAGTTAATCGCTTTCATTATACGCACCTCAAATTAATCCCTTTTCTAGCATTCCCCCTCCATACGTGTTTGTACTCGTCTCCCTGTCAGTTATAATGTTATTTCATATCACCGTATAAGATGTACTCCTGGTCAGATCCCGGCGGGGTCGCTCCTGGATTTTCACACGTGGGAATCGGGCCGGACGGTACCACTAGTCGGTGGGTTTTTATTGGGGAGCAGCCGTTTCCCACCGCCCTTGCAATCCGGCGTTGATTCATACTCACTTCGCTTCACCTTCATCGGTTCTCAAGACCTCAATGCTAAGAGCCGCCCAAATCTCTGCAACGCCTGGTTAGAATGTGGTGATTACTAAATTGTTTGCCTAGTAATCGCAGGATGCATTTAAAACTAAAAACATAGAAATACAAAAATGAAATTTAATAAATTCCTATTGAAAAGGACTTAAGGGATTGCTCTTAACTCGCCCTAAATTTGTTGAAGATACCCAGCCATTGATATAGTATTATATTATTTGATAACGTTTTCATTAAATGTTGTCTTCTGCACAATTTTTCATTTAAAATTTAAACAAAAACTGAAATAATTAACATAATAAAATTTAATTTATAATATAAATATATATTTTAAGGCACAACTACAAATATAAAATTTTGCAGAGTTTAGTTCTTAATTGCAAATTATCTAATGCTTTTTTAAAATATTTCTTTTTAATTTGGCGAAAATGAGGTTTTGGTTTAAAATGACGCCATTTATTATACTATATAGACAAGTTAAAAGTTACACTATGTGGCTAAAATTCACTAGACACGCCTTCTTTCCCAGAGAAGTTGTCCAATAGGAGGGAAGATTTAGTGTCCATAAATTTAGGAACTACATCGGATATATTTTTCAGCTATTAGACATGCCTTGGTCCGGTAGTAGCATTATCAGTAACTGAGGCTGACCACTTCAGGAACATGCTGCCATGGCGGCAGATCTGACATTAAGTGCTCAAGGGCAGGTCGTGCTGTTTACACATGGAATGCTTCATGTCTTTGCATTTAGCTGACTTAACGAGCTATAATTATAGCTTACAGAAGGAACTTTGTTTACTTGACTCCGTGCAACACGGACACCATCTCCAGCAGCAAAAAAAGATGCAAGTACACTTAAGACATTTTTCACAAATCTACATCATTATATACGCGTACTGAGAAAGCGCAAATGTTAACGGTTTTTCCTATTCATCTATTGTAGCTTTCCTACATTTGTTAAGGAAAGAGTTGAATGCAAATATAAGTTCCCAAATGCGCATAGAAACGTTTCTGCATTTGTGGTCTAATGATTGGTTAATTTTCTAACTATATATATGTTAAAAAATGCTACTACAATTTAAGAAATTTATTGAAACAATATTTTTACGGTGCATCTTTATTGTCCTTAGAGCCCTGTAGTATTATCCTATCGATCGGTATAGAGAAGAACTTGCTATAACTGCGCGCGCGAGTGTAATGTAAAAAAATCTTGTAGTGAAAACCAACATAGTCAACAATTTTAAAATTTTTATTTCGAGCTTTTTTTGGCGTTGGGCTCTTTACTGCTATGTTCGGTTACTGGCTATATTCGACATGGAAATGATTTCCGACCGACGCAAAAAACAAACGCTGAAAAGAATATTCATGGAATTGCAAAAATGCTTATGAGTACACAAAACCTGCTGGAGGCTCACAACCAGCTTAGATTTAAGTTCTATACAGAGTTCAACAGAGGGAAACTTATAATGCCAACTGATCAATTACGCTCTGATTTTCACATTCTGCGAGAACAGGGTTGCTGGCGTCTTACCTCAATATACTCCATTCTAAACCAGTTATCTCACAAGGTTTTTTTACCTGCCTGAAACCCAGTACAATCACTAACTCAGACTACAGAGTCATTATTTTCTTCGTGCTCCTCGCCCAAATACCTTAAATAAGTAAGTATTACCATATTTTTCCAGTCAATAACTTAGAAAATTATATTTTTAATTTTAATTATATTAGATTAAAAATTATCTAAAGGTGTTGTTTTGTCTGCGACACTACTTAATAAATTATTTTCTAAATTGACACGCTTGTATAATGCAAAATAATATATATTAGGTTAACTTTTTTTCAAGTTCTCTTTAGTTTCTATGACTCACTTTTTCCGATAGTAAAAACTTATCATTAAGAATTTCCGAAAGANGTCTTACCTCAATATACTCCATTCTAAACCAGTTATCTCACAAGGTTTTTTTACCTGCCTGAAACCCAGTACAATTACTAACTCAGACTACAGAGTCATTATTTTCTTCGTGCTCCTAGCCCAAATACCTTAAGTAAGTAAGTATTGCCATATTTTTCCAGTCAATAACTTGGAAAATTATATTTTTAATTTTAATTATATTAGATTGAAAATTATCTAAAGGTGTTGTTTTGTCTGCGACATTGCTTAATAAATTATTTTCTAAATTGACACGCTTGTATAATGCCAAATAATATATATTAGGTTAACTGTTTTTCAAGTTCTCTTTAGTTTCTATGACTCACTTTTTCCGATAGTAAAAACTTATCATTAAGAATTTCCGAAAGANTTTTTCAAGTTCTCTTTAGTTTCTATGACTCACTTTTTCCGATAGTAAAAACTTATCATTAAGAATTTCCGAAAGAATCCATTCCACATCGCTTCTTCCCTGAAGCCCATAGTTCAACACATAGAGGTGCTTCAACCACGCAAGACCGCCCTGGAAACCCACTTCATAGTATGGCCACCAGAAACCACCCAGAACCACCTTAGTCACATACAAACACTTGGCAAATTTTATACGATTTAAACATTTCCACAATGAATTATTACGTATCAGAGTCCCAGTGTATGACAAAATGCGGAATATAATTGCCAGTCTTCGGTCTNGATGTGTATTGGAACAGGTGTTCAAACGACAGTAGAATGATAATAACGAGTCTGGCTCAAGGGAACAGGGTATCGGAAACGAAGCCAACTGGCCGCCATGTCGTAACATTACCCAGCAGTCATATTGGGTCTAGGTAACATTGTCCTCGACCCCGTGACCTTGATCTCGGGGTAACCTTAGACCCAAACATCCCAAAAATTCCAACAAACCTTAAAAAAATTAGAAAAAAAATTAAAAATATGAAACAATTTTAAAAAGTTGAAAATTTGGAAAAAGAAAATGAGACTTATATGCAGCAAGTCTTTGGTTAAAAAAAAAATGTAGCAGAGAAAATCTTCCCAGCACGAAAACCAGCAGACAAATGACACCCAAAAATATTTTTCTTTGTATAAATGTCACACCCATTCCCCTCTCATTACACCCACATAGCTCCATTTTACCACCATACTAAAATTTATTTGCTGATTAATTGACCACTATACTTAAAACCCTTCCAATGTCTCATTGACTTTATACAAGATGAGTATAAAATAATACCCCAACTTTGAAGGCCTATAATATCAAAACCAAACAACCTAAATCTTGATTTACCAATCAAATGAACCACGGAACAGCGAAGTTTATTTACCATATCTTCATAAATGTTCAATATGACCACCATGAGCGGCCCGAACGACATTTACGCGATAATCAAACTCATTCCACACTCTTGTCCAAATAAGGGATTACAGTAACATTGGGCTCGTGAAAAAATAAAGGGCCGAAAACAGTGCCTTTGGATACAGCGCAAAACACGTTCACTTTGGGGGAAATGCGGTCATGTACTGTGGTTTCATGTGGTGGCTCCTAACCCCATATCCGCACGTTGTGCCAGTTCACCTTACCATTTGTATGGAACGTCGTTTCATCGCTAAAACCCAGTGTAGACATTAAGGCATCGTCTACCTCGTTCTGGGCACATAAAGGAAACATCAGACCGTCCCCTTCACACTGACGTGTCGAATGCGAGCTCGTTTCCCTCTCACCACCTCAAACCGAGAGTTACGAACGCCATCCAAACCGTTACACTGGACATGTTGACAGGAGTGTGGGACGAGTTTGATTATCGCGAAGAAGTCGTTCGGGCCGCTAGTGGTGGTCACATTGAATATTTATGAAGATATAGTAAACAGACTTCACAGTTCCACGGCTCTTTTGATTGGTCAACCAAGGTTGTATGTTGTTTGGTTTTGATATTATAGACCTTCAAATTTGGGGTATTATTTTATATTCGTTCTGTATACTGCCCACATTCCCCCTTCCCAACAACACAACCACGCCTAAAAAAATTCTAATTTATTAATGTCACACTGTTTCCACTACCCCTCACCAAATTTTTACTTGCTCTACTCACCTCTCGCCCTTCCCCATCCTTTAATTAACTACACTTTCGCTCGACTGACAAGTCGGTTCAAATCAAACCCGCTCAACTTGCCTCCAATATAGTTCGACCAATTATTCGGCCTTGCTTAATCCCCTACCACTACCACCTATTACTATCAGAATTTTCCGCTAGATAGCCCTAGTGGGGAATGCACAGGATGAGTATAAAATAATACCCGAACTTTGAAGGACTATAATTTCAAAACCAAACAACCTATAACTATTATTGATCAATCAATTGAACTGTGGTACCGTGAAGATTGTTTACCATACTAACATAAATGTTCAATGTGACCACCAAGAGCGGCCTGAACGACAACTATGTTAGCCAGCAATGGTGGACGAAACACTTGATCCTTTATGTACCTCCATAGAAAAAACATGCATGAGGTAAGATGCGGGCTTCTTGGGGTCAAGTGATGAAAAGACTGGTCACCAGCTGCTCCTCGACCAATCCAGCGTTGCAGCAACGTCTCGTTCACATATCCGCGAACAGCTGGGTGCCAATTGGGTGGCGTACCATCCTGCTGGAAAATTAATTCCCCCGCCACCTCTTCTAACTGAGGAAACAACCACTCCGTAAGCATGTCCAAATAAGGGATTCCAGTAACAGTGTGCTCGTGGAAAAAGAAAGGGCCGAAAACAGTGTCTTTAGATACAGCACAAAACACGTTCACTTTGGGGGAAGCGCACTCGTGTTCGGTGGTTTCATGTGGAGGCTCCTGACCCCATATCCGCACGTTGTGCCGGTGAACCTTACCATTTGTATGGAACATCGTTTCATCGCTAAAAACCATCTTAGAGATAAAGGCATCGTCTACCTCGTTCTGGGCAATAACGAACGTGCAGAAATCACGTCTCAATTCTTTATCCCTTTCGGTAAGAGCTTGAACAAGCTGTAACCTATATGGTTTGTACAGAATTCGCTTTTGCAACACTGTCCATACTAAACCGTAACACCGGACATGCTGACGAGAGCGCGGAACGAGTTTGATTATCGCGTAGATGTCGTTTGGGCAGCTCATGGTGGTCACATTGAACATTTATGAATGTATGGTTAACAAACGTCACGGTTCCACGGTTCATTTTATTAGTGAATAAATGTTGTAGGTAGTTTGGTTTTGATATTATAGACCTTCAAAGTTGTTGTATTCTTTTATACTCATTCTGTAGTTAATGTGACCAAAATCATGCCATGCTGCAGTTCGTCTCATACGAGAGGTGAGGGATCTCTCTCTCTCTCTTTGTCTCTCCTGGTCTTCTTTATCATTCAGTCTAGTAAGTTATTTTATGTTCGGCTATTCCATTACCGGAGATCGCTACGTAATATCGGAAGTGTTCAGAATTACACATATATTTTCCCACCAATAAACGAATCTGATGAAATTTCCAATACCTGCTCGTACCAACGAGCTTTTGTACATGTGCATATATTTACTCATAAAATACAGTACTGGGACAGTGTAGACTTTGAAATGTATATATCCACCATCGACCTCATTTGAAAAGGCGATAAATCGGTAGGTGTTTCACTACTACGACACATTGTTTGCATTCGGGAAATGTGCTCAAAAATTTAAAAATACTGGCCGTGAATATAATACATATTGTGGGCTACATAAGTGCAAGAAATGTTTCGAATATTTTTTTCACAAATTGACAATTCTCAGAAAAATGCAAATACATTGGGACTACAGGACCTTCACTTCCTAAAATGTGCATTAATTGGCAATATATAAAGAAAAAAAACATTACATAGAATTGCATCATCGCACGAGCGACCATTATGCCGCCAAAACTGATGCATTTTTTGGGGTGGATAATGAAATTGCATTCTGGGATGCCGAAACTGCTTTCCATCGGTCTAAAGATCTATGCTGCCTAAAACAACAGTGGGTTGTCAAAGAATATTTCTACATATTTATCCCGAATGGAGAAGTAGAGAGATTTGAGCAGCTCTTAAAATCGAGGTATTGAGAGCCGACAAGGGTGAAACGAGGTAAGTGTGGATTAGCGCCGGAATGGAAAAGCGGGGGAAATGGGAGATCCTCGAGAAAACCCACGGACCAGCAGCATCATCCAGCACAATTCCCACATGCTAAAATCTGGGAGCGACCCCGACGAAAACAGAACCCTGTTCGCCGAGGTAGGAGGCTAATAGTCTAGCTACTGCACCACTGAGGCACNACACCACTGTGGCACCTCCGAATGGAGAAAAAATTGCTGTTAACTTATCATGTAATGTCATGGCCAATACAATTTAATTTATGGCTAGAATGCATCTTTGCAAAACTGGCTCCATTCTGTGATAATGTTGGAAATGCAGGTATTCGAAATGAAAAATAAAACAGTGAATAAAGGCAGACATATTGAAGTTGTCATAAAATCCTGTATAGGAAAAATATGTCGCGAGGAAAAACCATATAAAGATTACGATTCGGGGTTAATACTGACGAAAATCAATTACCTAGTGCCCAGAACCATCAAACTCACCCCTCTCGGCGAGTCTTTATTTTTAAAATCTTGTTGGCGAAAACATTTCGTGTAGTGTGCAGATGCAACATGAGGCTGTTGTTAAAGTATTTGTCGTTTGAATAACCCAAGAAATAGTAAAGACCACCTCCCTGGCCTCGCATTATGTGATAAACACACTAGAATTCCCGAGCACTCAACTACCAAGGCATAGACACCTATCACTAAAAACATTTACTCCCAAGTTAAAAATCAATATTTCAAAATGTAAGCTTCTGAAAAAATAGTTTCCATGTGCAGCGATACCTCTAGCCACCACTGATCGAAAATAAAATACTTTATATGCACAAATAATATGCATACAAAAAGTTTTATGGGGAAATATATATGTAATTTATTTGTATATAGAGAAGACAGTGTAAAGTTACACCTACTGCAAGAAAAAAAAAAAAAAAAAAAAAAA
>NQII01013521.1:0-19687 GCA_002778355.1 Clitarchus hookeri
GTTATAGGCTGTTCACCATTATTTGGGCACTTTTGAAATCAACCTTTGAAAAGGCCATTGTTCCTACCTGAAATATTAAACTTGTGCACTGACTGGCATGGGCCCAGTGCTGTTGGTAACGATGGAGGGAACTAATTTATGTCTTAAAGTTGAATTAAAAGTTTCAGATAAAATTTTGCAAATAATGAAATAATTTCTTTTGTTTACTGTTTCGTAATTCCAGTTCGTGTAAGAATGAGCAAATTTGTAAATTATTTACTTTTATATCCATGTTCATGTAAGATGTTCTTAAGCAGAGCATTCAAAAGTGCTCAGTTGACAAAGAATAGCGCATATTAACGAAATTACAGTTACATTGAATGCTACAGTAAAACGTGAATGTTGTGCTTATTTGTATATACTTATTTGGCCAAGAAACAGGAATGTTTGGGACTAGTTTATTGAATGAAACACTAGATCATATTTGTGGATTTAATATGCTCATTTATTGGATGATCACATTTGATGGAGTGTGGCACTGTTTAGCAAAGTGAAAATGAAATTAATAAGTCTTTGCACAAAGAAGCTATGTTAGTCCGAATCACACAATATTAAAATTTCATGTTTTATTGGCAGGTACTTACTTATGCAGCTCAGTATTTATAAAGAAACGCATATTTTCGGGGAATGGCCTAAAAATCAGAGAACTGTATGTTTGAATTTATAGATTACGCGGATTTATTATTACAAACTTTTTATTTGTATTATATTCATGTTACCCTCTTAAACAAAGGAAAGTTGATAAATAACCTGTCAGTCTGCTGAAATAGTGGGTGAACTATTAATGTTATATCTTCTGACTTGTTTAATATAGAGTTTTTTAGTAACTTTTCGTTACTTCATTAAAGTTCGATTTTATTTTATTATTACAATTTTTACTATGGAATGTCCTTGTTTTTAATAATCCCCCACACTATCGGGTTTTTTTAGGATGCTAACTGAACGTAATAACAACACCCTCTTACAAACTCTATAAAGTACCATTTTAATACATTTTATCCTATTCTCCCGGTTAGGGGAATTGTTTGTTGTAGAGTAGGGGGGNGGTGCATATTAATTTTTCTTCCGGAATTACTGCCATTATAATTGTGTACAGTAATAAGTAGTCCCTTCGACATCTCCTAGAACCAGGTTCTGTTATAAGAGTCATGCAGCTGTTTGTGTGCCAAAGCAAATAATGTAGTCATACGGAACTCGCAATTTAGTTGTCTGTTAACAAGGAAATAATCAATTCCTCTTGTCTATTAGGAAATGAAATTAAGTATTATTTTCTATTAGTTTTTTGCATGTAGGCTACATTTCACTTAACATGTTCATCAATATTATAACTATGTGGGTTATTGGATCATAGTCTAATAAATTACAAAAGCCCTAATTTTGATTTGTTAGCAATCAGATATTCAATTAAAATATTTGTTTATTTTTTGATATAGAAATNTACAAAAGCCCTAATTTTGATTTGTTAGCAATCAGATATTCAATTAAAATATTTGTTTATTTTTTGATATAGAAATTTTGAACGATTATCATTAGACAATTCCTTAAGCATGTAACCAGCATTTTTAAATCACTTTATCCTTCTGAAATGTGTGTGCATACACACTATACAATGCCTAGTTAGAGATACTTTATGTGGCATTTGCTTGATATTACACAGATAAACTGAACATTATTTGTTGCAGCAAATCACTCAATTTGTGGAGAAAACATATACACAATGTCAGCTAGAAGAAGTCTTTTTTTTAAATTTTTTTTTCATGAACATAACATTTCATTTTACTGGATTCAGTCATATAAGAAAAGGCAGTTTGTACCCCAAGTAGGTACTAGTTTCTTGAAGCAAGATTATTTGCAATGAGACATCACAATCACCCACCACCGATCTATACTGCTATTCCGGCATACATTTTGGCCTGATGGTTTGTGGGTACATAGTGCTTCGTGTGGTTTTGTGAGAGTGTGAGCGTAATGTGTAACCCTAAGAGTCTAGTGTACTTTGATGCAGGGGTAACCATTCATGGTTACTTCCAACTTTTCCTCCGCCTCGTGCAAACAAAGCATAACCAGGTCTATAAAATTACACCAAAGGGACAACGCACCATAGTCGCGCGTACTCCGTGTAATAATATCTTCCTTAAGAACTATTTCTTACTATGCATTACCAACGCACCTGTTTTTTTTTTGTTATATTCATATTAATTATAAACGAAATATTATAATTTGTAGATCAGATAAAAGTTAGAGTTTAATGTCATAAATAAATGAGGTACTTTTAAGTTAACAGAAGAATAAAAATCTTCTTATACATAGCATATTGAGGAAACAATCACACAATTCATATATGAGGCGATTTTTCAGAAGTTAGATTCAAAATGTGTGAAGAATCCGCGAATAGACTACATGCGGAGAAGTGACCACTGTGTGTTCGTGTGTGTAGTTTTACATGTGTTTGTTGTGGATGTGCGTGGAGTTAAATTACTTCCGTGGTATGTGCGCAAGTAGCGATTTAGGAGTCTTGTACCTGTGTGTTTGGTCGGGGTAGTAATCCCGTAACGAATTATTGGTGGGATTCGTTGGTTCTGGGGCCGAGGAGTAGAATTTTTCAGTCATGCCTTGAATAACTTCAAGCACAACTGGCTGTTTGGGTTAGAATTTTTTTTCGTACATGAGCAGCTAAATTGAGGGATTGATATCGCACAACCTCTAACTGGCCCGTGAATAATGCAGCGGAGCAAATACTTTCGTGTGAAAATGACAAACTTACATGTGCTGACATTAATTTATATTCACCATTTTGTGAAAATAAAATTCGAGTGTATTTAAATGGACTTGACTACAGCCTCACGGTCATATTCATGACCTTGGTGCGAATGAGGAGGAAGTGTCGTCTACATGGGTGCCAAGGTGCGTATTCCATGCAAGGGGATGGGAACTTTATTTCTATTTGTCTAAGTCCCGGAACTAGACCAAGAGTAGGTTAAGGGGAATGTGTCCATACAATCTTGAATTTACGTGATTTCCCCTATCACTTAATTTTCTGAGTCAATATTTAAAAACCAATCTAGGTAAGGCTTAGGGAAAATCTTTTAGTGCTATTTCGGAATCTAACATATTTTCAAGCATAATTTGTTTCACTTATGTTACCGTAATAAAATATTACGTATTTGTTTAATAATTGCAGTCCCACATAGTAAAATACAGATATAACTGAAACTGTACAGATTTCAAAATTTTAGTTAATTTGTTCTCTATGTCATGAGTAGAATAAAATTGAGCAGTTTGGCGCAACGGCATGGGAGATCGGAGTCTAAACCGGCCGCCACCAANATGTCATGAGTAGAATAAAATTGAGCAGTTTGGCGCAACGGCATGGGAGATCGGAGTCTAAACCGGCCGCCACCAAGTTGGAATTTCCTTTTTCCCAGCAAAATTTCTCCTTCTTCCATCAAAATTTCACTCAACATAACACCGATCCCCCCTGCTGAAAAAACGAGCGGCAGAAAGGTATTTTTCGATCCATCGGGAGGAATTGGGAGGCTCACTTTTCGAGGGCAGAGCAGTGGCGGTCATACTGGTTTTATAGTCATAGGGTATGCCAATACGATACACGAGACCCAGGATCGACGCGGGAGAACCAACCGTCAGCCATCTTGGTTCTGTCAGCCATTTTAAGCAATCAAGATCTCGAACTTTCCTGAGTGTAATGCGGATGACATCGAAGCTGGTGTTGAAAAGCGCATAAAGAAGGTATGCTGCGAGGAGGAAGAAATGATATTGAAGGACTGGCTGGACACTCGATTTGGTGGATAATCTGCCGCTGAGAACAAATGGGATCGGTCCACCCATCATCGATGTTAATTACACGCATTTAAAATTATCCACTATTCGTGGTATCACAATTTACGTTCTGTTTTCACAGATTGTTTATGCTTCAGGGCCCTAGGCATGTGAGAAGCCTACGTATCGGCGACAGTGAACTATTTAAGGTGCCCACATTGCTGGGAAGAAGTTTATATCTGGGTTTTGCTGCAACCTCCGTCGTCGGTGCGAGTGATAAAAGTAACATCGTTTCGTACCTTACCTCTCCACATTGTCAATGCCTACGATGAGAACGAATGCTGCAGTGGTCAACTCATCAGCAGGTGCTAAAGTGAATGTACCTTCGCCTCTCATGATGCGCCGTAATATTTCCATGACGTCATGGACAGATATATACGTAGCTGGGTTCATTTTATGGCGCTTAGTTTGATCAATNGCCGTAATATTTCCATGACGTCATGGACAGATATATACGTAGCTGGGTTCATTTTATGGCGCTTAGTTTGATCAAGATTTTGGTGATTGTCTGGTCGTCGCAGCATGTGATGTTATCTGTCATAAATATTATGGAGTCTTTTGCCGTGGGTCCAACAGAAGCACCATCGAGTTTTTCAGATGGGACAAATGCAGAAACAGCGCCACCATCGCCATCTTCAGGCATGATGTCGACAGTGCCATCGATTTCTTTGTTTGAGTCGTCTTCAGTGGGATCGACTAAAACTTTGGACGAACTGACAGCACCATTTCTTACTGCAACATCTGTTTCTAATGCTGTACCATCCAGTTCTTTGGCTGACCTGTCTCCGGCAAAGTTCGGAACGTCGCCCCTATTGCCATCACCTGAGAGAACTTACCCCTGCAGTTACTGCGCCAAGGTATTTTCGCATCATCACACCACATGGCACCATCAATTTCGTTGCTCTAACGATAATCTTAACCTCATTAAATATTTGTGCTTATGGCGTGGGTCGCTTTTCTACTGAAACGATACTTACTGTAAATATGTAAGGACGTGCAAAGTTAAACTGCAGGCTTCATTGTTGCCTTGATGCCGGATATGTAACAGAGAGTTCTTGCAGTCTCCGTCGGCTGAGTGATGGACGATGATTTCGACCATATGGCTCCAGTACCAAAATATTCTGCGACCAGTATGATCTACGAACCTGGCACCTCATCACAAGGAGCAACATATCTTTCCACGAATACATATTCATCCATGATTCCTGCTCCTTCATAAGTGACGACAGCCGAACCATCTGGGACCGCTAGTGTATCATCTACGGAACTTTCAGTGTCATATCGTTGTAGCTTCTGCTGCAAGGACTTTGCCTTCAAGTTAACTGCACGGCGGCACGAATTTCACGAGTTCCCGAATAGTTGGTTTCGTATTTAATGAATTAGAACTGAAGGCGACGTTTATATGGATGCAGACTTCACGGAGACGAACATAAATAGTTTTGTAGTAATAAATTTCAATAAATTAGAAAATATCAACATTAGTTTTAATATTTTACTCTAAATATTTTCTTCCCCTGTTATAAACTGATTTGGTTAAAAAAGCACTATGATGCCAATATTTTTTTAATTTAGCTAATCACTATGTCTATAAATGATCGTAGCGCATATACATGCATCTTTTTCTGAACCTAGAAACGATACTTGCAAAGAGAATTTCACGAGCCTGGCACTAAGAAATTGGAAATTATAATCGCATATGACAATTAAAATTCGTTTGCTTACAACCTGACTTAAGAAAATGTGGGTGTAATATAATTTAAAATAAAGATCTAACTGAAAAAAAAATTACGTCGATTACCTTTCAAAATGTACTTAAAATTAAAACAACCATAAATTAAATATGAATAAGTTCTCGATATTGAAGGTATGCAGTAAACCATAAATACTATAGTTATAGCTACTGATATATATGCTGTATATATATATATATATATATATATATACGGTATGCATAATACACAAAAACCAAATTTAAAATTGTTGTGAGGAAATGTGCTGCGATCGATTTTTATGACTGGGTGGCATAGTGAGTGGGGTTATGACATTACATGATCCTCGAGTTTTAGAATCCTGCGTGCCAGGGGTTTGAAGAAGTGGTATGGTGGAAAGTGGAGGGGGTTGTAGTTGGGGTTTTGAGGGTTTCAGATTTAGTCGGATGAAGGTGATGATGGTAGTTGGTAAAGGGATTGACAATGAGAGGAGGAGGAAGTAGGTTAGAGGAGAGGTTGTGGGGGAGTGGGTGGTAATAGGAGGTCAGGATGCCGGCGGATGAGGGGGTGATGGTGAGGCGTTGAGGGTTTTTGTGAGGGTTTTGGGTTGGTGACGTTAGGGCATATAAGTTGGAGGGGGAGGTGGGTTTGTGGTTGTGAGAGGTGGATGGGTATAGATTGTGTTGGTGATTGAGTTGTCTAGAAGAGGGGGGGTGGTGTGGTGAGAGGTTGGGTGTCGGTGTTGGGTTAGGGGTTGTTTGGTGGTGTTTGGTAAGGGGATGGGTGTTGGTGTGTGCTAATTTTTACAATTTTTTTTGATTACATGTTTTTGCGCTGGTGGAGGGGTGAACATCACGTCCCGCGATGCACTGGATACAGAAGTGGAATGCCGAAATTATTAAATTTTTATTTAAATGGTTTTAAGGCCACATTTTTCGATTGCTCTTTTTTAAAATTAATGATATTTTATAGAAATGGAACAATGATCTGCATGACACTCTAAACCGATAAAATTATTTAACAAACATTTGGCGGACCAATACTTAAATTTTTTATTTAAATTTGTTAATTAAATTGATTCTTAATAGAATAATTTTAATTAAAATTATTTTTGCACACGAAAGGGGGGTGGGGGGGAAGAACACTCAACATGGCATCGAGCCCTGGCTGGGACGCCACCAAAGATGGCAGACTTCCCCGACCAAACATGGCCGCCGACTGGGCTTTCCATATCAAGACCGCGGACAGCTCCTTTCTACTGTCCCAAATTTAAATATATTTAAAAAATGTTAATTTTCCAACTCAACTGTGCAACAGAAGGGAGACTGCAAACGGTCTGTTTTTAGAGCTGTGTTGGTTTTTTTTTTATTTGAGTTTGTTACTTCCCAAGAGAATACGGCGGTAAAGACAGAGAGTAGAGAACGGCGAGTAGGCACCTTACATCAAACCATACAATGGCGTCGCTAGGGAAAACGTGTACGATTTTTTTCGTAGGCTTTCAGAAAATACAATTTTCGTCTAACTTCCGACAACCTCCATTAAAGAGAAAGTACGAGCTTCATATTAAAGAAAGGTTGGGGAATAAAATACATGACAAATGGTTGAGAGAAACGAGTGTTAACAATTAAGGAAATGTAATGTATGTCTATTCTACAGTTGTAAAACTCTATGCTTTAAGGAAATACGGTTTTCAAATAAGACTAGTTAAAATTGTTTATTTATTTTTGATATTTCAAAACAAGCACTGCATTAATTAAAGTGAAAATCAGGCAGGGAATCTGTGGGGGCTATAAACATTTATTTTTTGCCAACTTTCGCTGGAGTGAGAGGCATATGTAATTGTGTGATTTTCTGCCTGGCTGTATGACCCCACCTAGTTACTTTTGAACCTGTGAACCGATATTCACTAAACTCGTTGCACACATAGTACTTAGTAAATATATCGTACATTTATAGCTTTCGACCACGTCTGATGTTTAGCATTAAAATATCGGCGATTTTAAAATTTTGGAGCTTATGTTATATCTCGGGAAAAATTTAACCGATTTAAATCAAATTATGTATATTGACAGTGAATCATGGAGATATTGAATTTACTGACGGATATTGTGCTTGGTGTCCCATTTTGGAAGATAGCACACCATTTTAAAAATAAAACGTTTACATCATATCTTGGAAACGGTTTAACCGATTCCCGCCATATATGGTATGTAATATTAACTTAGGCAATGAAAATATATGCGTTTTAAATTAATAAAGCACTTGTATTCAAAACGGTGGTAATATATAAATATTTTATGTTCATTTTCTATATCCACCATACCGTCCACCATACCGTTTGAACAAGTTCTACCAAACTTGATATGCTGAAAATATCTTTTACAAGCATTAAAAATGGCAATAAAAAGCAATTTTATAAGATAGCGCAACGTGAACAAAGGAAATTTTTAAGCCATACCTTGAAATACAATTAACAGATACATACAAAATTTAGCTGACAAGTAGTACTATGATAGGCCATGCAAAATGGCATGTTTAAAGTTTGGCTGATACCTTTTGTTTTCCAAAATGACGGACACATAAACATTTTAGTTTAGTATGTTATATCTACGTAAGCATGAAACAAATTTCAACTTTATTTTGTATGTTGGCAGTATATATAACATCTATCAAATGAGTGTCCACAGAACCTATCTTGTCCGCTATTTATATGGTTTAAGAAGGTAGTTACATATTTTCAACATACCTAACAGCAATATAAATATTTTAGGTTAGTGTGCAATTTAACCTAAACATTATCAACTAAACTTTGTATGCTGGCAGTATCTATGGCAAACATAGAATGTGCTGACATATACAATTTTTGTCAGTCATTTATGAGAAAATTAAACTCTTGTAACATATCTCAGTTACAAATCAACCGATTCCTACAAAATTAGGCACACTAGTAAAGTTATAGTACAATACGTAAACTTACGTGATTTAAGTGTCTCATAAACATTTTTCTTTCAAAATTACGAACCTGTAAATGTTTCATGTTAGTAAATGCTTTCTACCAAAATATAGGACTGATTACAACCGAAACTGATACTTCGAATCCTAACATCGCAAAGCAGTTTGTTGCACGTCAGCTTAGAGTACGAGGGGTGTTCGATTCCCGGGCAATGTTTCTGGTAACATTTATAATTATATCGCTGTTAAAGAAATGTAAACGCCTACCTACCATGTTCGCTTTTAAGAGTGACGTTTAAATTAATTTACAACTATGTAGAGGTAAGTAGGATCATTAGTTATGTCAGGAACTTTTTGTTTAATTTAATATCGCATGGACTCATAAAAGGGCGTCGTGACAGACGACTTGAATGCAAAGCAGGTCAGTCAAAGTGTTGCAAACATATTGCTGCATTGTGTTTATTTATTTCAAGAGAGACTCTTCAAAGATAACCATGGTAGTACTTAAAGGAAAATCAGTGTGTTTTCCTATTATTGTATTCGAAGGGAGAGGGTCATAATTTTGAAAAAAATGCAAATTAGAGTTTGCACTTTCCGAAAATATCAATTCTTCAACCGCGGAGGAAATTACGTTGTATGAACTAAAAAACATATTGACTGCACTTCTACCATCCTGTTGAAAGCTGAATGCGAGAGTGAAGATTATGAAATAGCATTTTTGTTTTTACAAAAAGTGTTAAAGGATGCTGTACAAAAGAAACGAAATATACATATGTTAAAATGCATTAGCGAATTACAAATCACGTCATTCAGTAAATGCACAAGATGTTATTTTGTTAAATAATCCGGTGTTAAGTTGTAGGCGAATGCACTGAATCACATTGATGTGCTACCTCCACGGATACAGCAAATCTAGAACACTACTACTGTGAAAATAACTGTACAACAGAACTTATAAACTGTTTCTAAGATAAGGATTCAGTGTCAGGGCTCTTTATGCTTGTAGCTAGTTACAATTTTTTGCCACGACCCGCTTATGATTTACGCGTGAAGCCATGATAGGTACACGCCTAGGTATTAGATTTTCTTGTTGGTTAACCATTAACAAAATATCATTTTCAATATCGGGTATATTTACTGGGGGTCCATTGATATTCGTCGATCGCGTTGCACTTTATAGCCGCATTCCGAACCTTCCTCCTTAAACTATGGTGCTCATCTCTAGGAAACCTGAACAATTTAATACCTGAAGGGCTGTTTTTATACGTGGCATTGGACCCTACAAAACAACAGTTTTGATTTCTCTTTGGTGGTTGTATGCTTCCTGCACGCATCCTCCCAAAAGCATACAGGGCATGCCACAAGAGCGCAGCATGTGTCATTCAATAGTTCCTTATACGGGATATAAATGTCAACAATCCTGTACAAACTGCTCTGACTATTATTATTAGGATAATTAAACTGCTTATATTATTAACTCAAATTTGCCTTGTACAATAGTGTCACCGTTCTGTGGCTAAACTCGCTGCAAAAGATCCCTAAGTGCATGTTACTGATACAAAGTTACTGATTACAAACTATGAATTTTTTCCGTTGTTAAAAAGTACTAACATTTTCTCCATTAGTCGATATTGAATTTTGTTCATTCAATAATGGCTATCTCAGTTAAGCAATGATCGAATGAAAACACGGGCCACGGACACAGAATGAGCAAACAGGTGGGTGGTTGGAGTGTTCGGTAATTTGCAAATTGTCCACTTGCACTAGCGCTGCACCATACCTGCATTCTCTGGCATCACACCACTTTAGGAATATGTCATGCAGGTAAAGGCTATTCACGGTAAACTGAGCACTTTGGAAATCAACCTTTGAAAAAAACCACTGCTCCTACAAGCGTATATTTTAACGTGCACACAGATGGTCACCTGCACAGTAAGTTGGCAACGAAGGGCAGAAAGGAGTTCTTAGTGTTAACGTTAAATTACAAGTGTTAAGTAAACATTTGTGAATACTGAAATATGTTATTTTACTCTTTTTTAATGCATATAAGTGTAAGAATAAAAACATTAGAAAAATTATATATATTTTTTTCAATTTTACAGTTGCCTTTGATTAATGGACGAATAAAATGCCCATGGTAATTTTTACTGTGAATGTCGTGGATGAAAACACAGTTTGCATAGAAGTAGATCTTAAGCAGGACTTACCAAAGAGATAATTTTACCTTGAAAACCTACAGCTAAGAAACAAATGGCATTCGCATGGGACCCACAATTCCACGACGTACATGCTAAATATGTATATTGCATTCGTAAGGAATTTTCCTTGTGTAAAGCTACCGAGGCACCAAGGTTATTTTCCTAACAGAGAATGTAGTGCTGCAATAAATATACAAAAATTCGGTTTCTAGGGAAGGGCGTTCGAAACCGACCTAACCCCCCTGCCTCATTACCCTTGCATAAATACTTAATTATTCTTGTGATAAGCACTCAAACTGTCATGTTGCGGTGTTGCGGCTTGTCTCGTGCGCACAGTACCGATCTATGGTCGTAGATTATATCTCCAAACTGAAACAAGTTTAACGATATTTTTCTGGATATGAAGTGTTTCGTTATTTTATCTTTCCATCGCCCTCACGACACGCACACAAAAAGCAAACAATACGAGCGATCCTTAAAAACTCCGATAGTTGGCTTTCGGTTCCTGCCTACTGGAAACGTTAGGCGGTAAGAAATTGGTGACACCCAAACGACATCAGAAGTGTTAATATTGTGAACTTATTTATATCCTTATTGGGTGTGTAATTTGTTATTAAGAAACAAAAAGAAATGCTTATAGCTTACGAAATATTTTTTTATGTTCTGTTGCAACCTGTGAATCACGCATCAGCAANAAACAAAAAGAAATGCTTATAGCTTACGAAATATTTTTTTATGTTCTGTTGCAACCTGTGAATCACGCATCAGCAATTCACGCAAATGTGGTTCAGGATATTTTTACGAGAAGTCAAATAACAGAAGCTAGCAGAGACTTCATTGGCAGTGTGTTCCCGAGCACAGTGGGCTTTGTGACATTCGTGGTGCAGGACGACTCCAATATCCAGGTTGCAAATGAAGTTCTCGCTCACTTCCATTCAACAACTTACATTTCCAGCATCTCTCTGAGAATGAACGAGGACCATAACTTAGTATCAATCTTTCCTGAAACACTAATGCGAATGGCCAGTACCCACGGAGTATTCTGGTTTGCCAACCATATCAGTGACGTGTTTTGGGAAAAGCTGGAGGTGTTCGTGTCTCTGTCGTTCTGGACTCCCCACTCTCCTTTCATTCTAATATTGACTGCAAATGCCACGCGTTCAGCAAATTCTCAAACAGTGGGACTTCGGATAAATACCGGCTACTCANTCTAATATTGACTGCAAATGCCACGCGTTCAGCAAATTCTCAAACAGTGGGACTTCGGATAAATACCGGCTACTCAACTTGATTATAGTGTCCCTTTGCAGCGATTCGTTACAGACAACTGTTGAACGATTCGGAAAATCTTTATCCAACAAAGGTAAGGCATGCACTGCAATATATAATCAGTTCGACGAAAAAGAAAAAATAATTGAAACACAAGAAATATCAGAATACAGAAAAATATTAAATAGCAAGACGAACGACATTCGAGGACATGAAATTGTTGTGTTGGTAAAATCGTCGAGAAATGACTGGACTTTCAGTACTGTTAGATGAAGTATTGCATACAATTACGAAAGCAGGCCAATCATGGAAATTGTTGGAAAAGTTAACGGTTCCTTAAAAATAACTGATGGGGAAACCGTGCAAGGAAATGTGGACATATTTGGATCTATGTTTGGTAAATCTGCAAGTAATCAAATGAAATCATCTTACTCATATGATCAGGCATGTCTTTCTCATATAGTTGCTAAATCAGAACAAAAACCACTGTATCTTAATATTGTGATGCCTTTTACTACAGAGCTCACCCGAGATAAAAAACCAATTTGGCCACTTATTTTCCTTATTTGGAACATTATCATATTGGCGATACCTCCAGACTGCAAGATATTCATCGAAGTAGTCCGAATATTTACGAGTGGTGCGACAGTAATCTCTCCAGTTACATCAGTTCACAGGGGGTATGTTTCTTGTTGCCTGTTCTTGAGTCTTATTATGATGAATGCGTACAGCAGTGGTTTGACGAGTTACCTGACAACCCCACATTTCTATCCGGATATAGACACGTTCGCTGATCTTGACAATCTTGGGATACCTGCAGCTGTTGATTTCTCTGTTGAATTTGAGGATATGAGTTTGGTGTTAGAAGACATGTCTGGCATTGATGATTCCTTTTATAGAATTTCTACAAGAACAATGCTTGTGGACGACAGTTTCGAGATACTTGATATGATAGTGAGATACAGAAATATATCTATTGCGTCAGCTGTTCCCTTACTAGAACTCTATGTTAAGATGGGAGAATACCATTGAGAGGGCTATCCGTTGTTACACATTATCAAAGAATGTTTGTACATCGGCCGTGTTTGTTACATTTATCCTTTCAGATCACCACTTGAAAAAGTAATAGACAAGTATCTGGGTCGTTTCTTTGAAGGAGGAATTATGCGAAAGTGGCATTCGGATGATGAGTGTCTAATTGATAAATTAAGTTTTCATTCTGAAGGAGATGCTGCCATAAAAACTCTGGATGTTGGTCATGTGCTTGTGCCGTATATCATCTTATCCGCTGGGTTACTTCTGAGCTCTGTAGTTTTCTTACTTGAAATGTTTGTGTGACACTCAAAAAAATGGTATCTAATTAATTGTTTATGGAATGATCATTTTAAAGAAACATTTTCATTTAGACGAAGCGTGAAAACGACCATTTCGAATATGTACGTATTCGAATATAAAATGATGATTACATGAAGATAGGAAAATATGCAACTTAGTATCACAAAATGACGTTTCTGCAAAGTATGTTTTTACAAGTAAAGAAATTTTAGTGGTAATGCGGAATTATAAATATCTTGATCATAATGGTCGTGTGACAAATTCGAAGCGATTTCAGAAAATATTTGTGGTGTTTTCACATGACGTTAATTATATAATTGAAAGGTGATGGCAATATAATTAAGATTGTTAGAAAATCTATACGTACTGTTATAAAGTAAAACGCTATTTGAAAAAAACTTTTTTTCTTAATCTAAAGAAATTACTATAAAATGTTTAGAAGGGAACTAATATGAATTATCTATGTAACATGCAACGTCAATCAAGCTCCTTAGAAATGTCACGGCTGGTCAGTCGTGTGCATACAGCGAAGTAAAGAAACCCAATTAAGTATTTTAAATTTTCGTATTGTATTTACGATTGGACCGCAGAAAGTTCAATGCAGCCAGCACGGTCACCACCGTCTGAACCAAGCAAGCAAAATATTACCGATATGCTACTTTCGGGAAACGAAATATGATAGTCAGTATTTTGTGACACAAAACGAACAGTAAGATAGAATAAAGAATAGATAGATGTAAATCAATGCTGAACAGGTTATATATATATTTACTTGAATCATTTTTTATGAGTGCAGTTTCTTACATAGATATTTAGCAAGACCATGGCTATGATTTTGTGGCAACACTTTATTTTATTTCACCATTAACGGCAAGTGTCCATATACTGCAGAGAAACATTGTTACATGGCCTTCTAATCCTATAAGTAACAATATCTATTTTACACATATATGTATAAGAAATTGATCTAAGAATCACCATGTGAATGCTGTGGTGTGTCAGTTAGGGGGGAAATGTCGTATTTTGAAAATACATATAGCACACCAGGGATTGAGAAGACTTAATTATTTTCTAATATAATATGCTTGGTTCAATTGAGGGTAACCATTAACCAACATTGCATATTAATATGTGGAGATTGAAAATAGTTTTTAAAACTACATATCGATTAGCTTTGCCTAATAATTATAAACTTATTCATATAATCTAGTATTGCACAGTTATCACGCACATAACACATTAAAATGAAAAACGAAATATCACCGAAGGAAACCAATGACTTAATCCGTCTGTTCTCTTGTCTCTTAAGACCTCGATGTTAAGAGCCTCTAAAAAATTCACTCACCTTGTCACTTCACAATGCACTGCAGTTTTATTTCGAACTCCTAGTATTATTTTACCTCAAATAAAAACACCATATAACTTTTCGCAGTATTTAATGCTTTTTTTAGTTTAGATTAGTAACATTCTGTCTCGCTCCTCAATTTTTGATATATTTAAATAAAAAAATAATAAATAGCCACTTTATTATTAATCTGCATTTAAATTTATAGTTATTCAAAGTCTTTAACTGTTTAAAAAAAAAATATGGACAATGTTTACTATATATTTATGAAAACTCTGTGTTATGCTTACTTTCAACTAAACATTTAATGTACTCGAAACTAATAAAATTAATAGTCTTCTTTACTTTTTTGCATAAACTTTTCTACATTTATGTTTTTATTTTAAATAAATAGCACTTACATTTTTGGAAAATTTTACAAAACTATCATTGAAAACTGTATATATTTATTCAACCAAATTTTGTTTCCACAATCTTGAAGTAAGGATTATAATTATTTTAAAATTACCAAATTATACAACTTTTGAACTTCGTTGTGCGGCTTAACTTTATCAGTAACTAATCATATCTACTTGTTATTTATATCAAGTATTATTATTAAAATCCTATTTTGTTGCAGTGCTTCCAAGACGCCTTACATACATTTTGGACACTCTGAAGAACCATTATATCGTACATGTGCACGATGACCAGCATATCACCCTGTTGATACACGAAGTATTTATGCTTTAATTTCATTGTGCTTTCCTTAGACACTGGTGTCGTATTTCTACTATCGAACTAGTCATTCTAGTACCAGAACGTACCCTTCTCATTTTAACACGCTTCTTTTAGATTCGCCTTACTTGCACATTATAATCCCATATGGGTATGGACACCCGTTTTAAACAAAAAGAGTTCAAGTCCAGTTGTCTTCCAAAACACGTTCGCAATTGGATAGTTTTAAAAGTTGCGCGTCTTAGATGCCTGACCCCGAATCACAGACATTTATTACTGGAGTAACTAAATTCTGACTGTTTCAGTCGAACATCACATTGTATTCTCACAAAATCACGCGGCCAGTAATCAAAGTGAAAGTGAAGGTGTATGTTAGGATGTTCAAATCCAGCCTTCACAGAATCCTTTTCGCAAAAATTATACGAGTTTTTAGCATTTAGTGGAGCATTGTAGGATAATAACATGCGATAAATTGAAATGTGCTGAAATCTTTAACATTTCTTTATCCGTATTTTTACAATACTTACTTAATACTTTTACAATATAATACTTATAAAACTTATGTAACAAATGCCATGCCAATACTTATATAACAGTATCGTAATACTTTTACAATATAATGCTAGCAACTACAGATGGTTTGTATGGGCAGTTGGTATGGTTGAATAAATCTATATCGATGTTATGATTAGTTTGTATAGTTGGTACGGTGAGATTTATTTGAATATTTGTATTGTCGGTTCGTATGTTCGCATTGGTCTGGTGAGTTGATCTGGTAAACTGGATTCGCTGGTTGATATGGTCGGCTGGTTATGGTCTGCTGATATGGTCGGTTGGTATGGTTGGATTGGTCCGGTTTTGTCAGTCGGTGGCGTCGGTTGGTAGAATCTATGTGATAAGTGTGCTACTGCCCATGCTGAAACTATAGTTAACAGCTTATGTGATTAAGCACTTTTTGCTGTACTTTATTGGGTAATGGTATGCTATGTTTATTGATGAGTTAGAGTTAACAGTTGGAAGAGTGTTAAGTCACATTTTTTTTAAAAGGTACTTAGGATCTAACAGGACTTCTACTATTTCAGAGCTGGAAGTGGAAAATACTTCCTGGTTTCGATCTCAACATTTCGGATTATTCGCAAATGGGTGTCAGCTGAGCTTAAAATAGGGCTAAGGGCTAAGTATCGCACTTTAATCTGTTCGAGGTTGGGATATGTAACTACAATTTGAATTTGATGGTTATTTCTAAAGTGATTGAATGGTAACGAACTACGCTTATAAAAGAACTTAGGATGTAGTGCAGTATGTTGACTTATCAAGGTCAGAAGTATTATCTACGATCTGAATTTGGTGTTTTTGTCTCCAGTTGTTAGTACTTGGTAGGCAACTATGCTTATTAAAATTATCAGACCCTCTTCATACTCAGATCTTAGACTCGGGTTGATCCAGAGACCAACTTCTTCGGAGTTGGTCTGAGGTTAGTCCGTATTAAGAGTGAACTAACTATATCGTACTCATAAACCCCGACAATAGTGGGACTAACATTAATCGAGGGATTAGTTAAGTACACTATTGCCAGATATCCTGCACATGCGCATGTCTGAGTATCGGTTCAAATAAAAAAGCTTTACTAAGAAAGAAAAGTCACATTTGAGAAGACACAAACATTTAAAGTAGCTTCGATCATTTCAAACAGATGCTGCTCCTTTATCTAATTACCGAATTTCTAGTAAATTGAGGAGGCCGTCGATGATGAGCGGTTAGACTGCTCGCCTCCCACTAATTCGTTCCGGGTTCTATTCCCGGCAGGATCATTCCGGATTCTGGAAAGTTGGAATCGTGCCGGACGATTCCGCTAGTCGGTGGGGTTTCTCGGGGATCTCCCATTTTCCCCACCCTTTCATTTCAGCGCTGCTCCATTATCATCTTTTTTCATTCCCTTCGGCATTCAAGATCTAGTTGTTAAGAGCCGCCCAAATCTCTCAATTCAACTCCTATAAATGAAAAAACGTACTGAGTGTTTCATATGGGGGCCGCGGAGGTGTATTGGTTAAACCACTGGCCTCCCACCTACGTGAACCGGGCTCGATTCCTGTTGCAGTCGCTTCCAGATTTTTTCTTGTGGGAATCCTGCTGGACGATTACTCTGGTCACGGGTTTTCTCGGGGATCCCTCGTTTCCCCCACCAATGTAATCCGATGCGTGTCCATACTCACCTCGCTTAACCCTCTTCGGCTCTCAAGATATCGATCATTAGAGCCGCCCAAAACTCTCAAATCGTATACTGGGCGCTGTACTCAATCCTGTGATACCTCACTGTACTAGGGATGTTTATATTGGGAAAACAATTATCGATATTATTTATATTGGTTACTTATAAAATTATCTTTTAAGAAACGATATACTGAAAGAAAAATAACGTTTTCAGTATTTAACGAATGTACAATTGCTTGGCATATTACATCTTGAGGACACAAAGTAATGCAGTAAGATGTGGCGCCTGTTTTTTTGTGCATGTTGTCAAAGTAAAATAATTAATTTCTTGATTCAATTTTTCTATTTAAAAAAAAGCTCCTTAAAGAGTATATTAAATCATTTATTTCCGATAACTGGATAAAGACATCGATTTCGAAAAAATATCGTTGATATATATATATGGACGATTTATAAAGATATTCCGTTAATATTATGTTGTTATTTCAATATATCGATATTTTCACCATCCCTAAGTTGTAATTTCAACTCACACAATGTTGGAGAACATTTCTAACACTAACTGTATACATGTACACCATATTACTTCACTTTACAGAAATAAAACTGCTCGTTTTCTCCCTATTTGTTCTTGACGACATTAGTGTGGGATTCCCGGCAGGAAATAATCGTATTGCTTACGTACCGGAAATTGTATCGCTGCCACTGAAACCACTGAGTGCTTTTTAAATGAAAACGTTGGTTGTACTGTTAAATAAACTGACATTATACATTTGTAAAATCTGATGGTGAATGTGTTTTATTCAATATGAGGGTGGACAGCTCTGTTACGTTTCATTAAGGCGGGGGTCATTAAAAACCGCTTGTACTATAGATTAAATATAAAAAAAACAACATAAAATGTTAATCTGCAGATTCTTATTTAATTTTACGTTGTCCTGTTATTGTGCGAAAATACAGTTTATGAAGAAGGTTTTCAAGGGTGTATATCTTTCTCAGTAATTGAGCTAGAATGTAAGTGGCACTTTACTTTCTACGTAGTATTTTATAATCAATCACCTCCCGAATTATTTCGGTTGAGTATTTACAGAAAGTTTCAAAATTCGTGTAACACCGTTCTACGTCTGGTAGTACATATTAAATGGAACAACCTCTGCGAATAAAGACGGGGTCGCGTACAATAAGTTGCGTTGCTAAAAGGAGTGAGAGCAATATGGTGGGCAACATGATTAACGCAACGTGATACTTTATTAAAATTGATTAGCACCTATGTAGAGAAAAGTTTGCTCATGAGTTATCGAACGACATTACACACCTCAATGATACGATGTCTATTTAATTTACCATAGTGGAATATTTTCTTCGTCAGTATTATATTTTATACTGTTCTTTAATTAACATTATTCCTGCATCTCTAAATCATAAAAATTGCAAATTTGAGGATAGTTATTAGAAAAACGCAAACAAAAAGAAATTATGTCTCAGACAAAAATGTAATTTATGGTGTCTTCAAACAGACTAATGTTTTTCCATACATATAAAACAATCAGCTGAAAGCTGCCCCACGCCATTTCGTTTTTTAATATACTATTTACAAATTAACAACCTTTTCTCATTGAAGCAGTCATTCTGTCCATTGTAAACTTATCTGCAGGTTTTTGAAAATACTTTATGTAAAAGTAGACTACTTCTGCTTGTTTACTTTCGCGGACTAATCTTTTATACCAGAATGTTAGATAATGCTTGTCATGAACACGTGCTTAGTACGTGTTGTGTGCTGACGTCACGTCAACGTTCTCACACACAATGGACGAGTGAGTGAGCAGAGTCACTGAAAAATAAAACACATGCTGTTTCATCCGGAGTTTAAACGTCATTCATTGTCATGGTTACAGAGAGCTTAAGTATTCAGAGGTTAAACAGCTTCTTATGCCGTGAAATCCATCAAAACTCACCTACAAAATGGCTTCACTGGCCAGAAACATATTGGAACGCCTTTCGCCGATTAGCGCCTTGTACCCTTCTAGCCAGCGGCAGCCAAGCCAATGGGTTAACTTTCGTTGTGTGGATTAGCC
>NQII01013522.1:1035-19967 GCA_002778355.1 Clitarchus hookeri
AAAAAAAAAAAAAAAAAAATTGGGTGCGTTTACTTATGTACGCGCGTTAGAAGTTATACTTCTATGGCGTAACCAAGGTTATATTGACAATGGGCCATACTCCTACCATGTTCACTGTGCAATTTCGTTACAATGTGCGCGCGCAACTTCCGTTGCACACAAAACTATTACCCACAACGCGCCATAAGAAGTATAACTTCACAAATAAAATATTGATACACATATTTACAATTTTTCTTTAAATTTTTTTGAACAGAACTGGACAATGAAACGCACTACTGAAAAAGATACTGGATAAAAGTGCATTGCAAATATTATTTTAAACAGTTATTTTTATTGCTATCAAAAATATTTAAATACAACAATCAATAAGCTTTGCCATTAAAAATAAAGTCTGTGATTATGTCAACTGCTTTCTGATAATGGAACGCGAGGAAGCTGAAGCAAACAATGGCGAGTGATGTTGCCGATAAACTTGCCGCAACACGACCTTGAGAACCGACCTCACGCAAGGCCATTGTACGGTCCCGCTCAACCTCGATCAGCTGCACAACGCCGTCCCGGCATCAGTGAGGATCACAGCAGTGCGCTGGAACCAAGGCTTCCCTTCTGCCATTCTGACGTGCTTCTAGTATTCGCCGGATAGCACACGAGCTTTCATAAGGCCGCTGCTCTGCGTTCTTTATCACTTCATTATTTGTGACTCTCACGAGTATGGTCTCATTTTAATTTAATTAAGACGTTATTTTGTCATCCTCCAGTAGCACATTTAGGAATGTGACCAAATTCTAGATTAAAATACTAATGCATAATAAATTAATCCTAAAAAAACATAAAAATTTAAGAACATAAACACATGCTTGCTTCTCCATGACATCAATCTCTGCTGTTTTTAATAATGGCTATATTACGTGGTGATTGCGTGTATTAGCGTTTTACTGACACAGTATTTGACAGATGTTTATATAGTCCGAGGTAATGATCATGTTGTAGGATTACTGAAACGTAACCTAGAGTGAATGGCGGAAGTAAGTGTCACTGCAACTGAGCCACTCACCTCGGCTTGCTGTGGGCTGGCCACTGTGGCCTAGCTGGTACCGCTACTCACGTCGTTGTTACCGGCTGAATTAATCCTCTAATACGTACTCTAATGTAGTCTTCATGTGTATATTTGTAGTATGTGTTTCAAACATATTTCTTGTTTCATATTTCAATTGCAGTCATTGCTGCCGGGCTTTCTAACGAAAATGTAGTATCGATTTTAAACGTTTATCAAAACTTTATTAAAGATAGAAAAATCAACATTCATATGGTAGTACCATCTCCATTAGTTTTCAGCATCATTTCGAATTCCGCTTAAAATCTATGATAAAGAAATATGTTATGATATATGCACGAGTACCGACTGCAATCTCTGCAGAATGAAATGTTTCTAGTGCTGGGCTTTACTAATACATTTCTTTTTTACGAATGACTTTAACAGATGTGTAATTACATGCATGCAAAATCATGAATTTTTTTAATGCATGCCACCTTATATCGGCAAGTTATACAAATGCATCACTCTGAAGATGTACCCAAATAAATACAATGTATTTCCGTTAAAAATGCTTAAGACCGCTTCTTATAAGCAAAATAAAAAACTACTAATTCATATTTCAAAACGGTCTTCATTGAAAAAATAAAAATATTTGTTTACATAAAACCGCTTCATAGTCTTACCTAATTATGCGAAACCACAATTTATATTTGCGCGACTATCCAAATTGTATATAAATATATTGTCGAGTTTTTTAACAAGAAGTTGCGCAGTAAAGGAGCAATACATAATTTGAAAATCATGGTTGCCCAAAATTGGATACTTTCGCTACAAATAAATTCAAAACTTTACAAGAAAACGCTTCACGGCCAACCAAAGACCAAGACGACAGGAGAGAGGAGAGCGAGTTCATGTCAGGTACGTAAAGTGCCTTTTGACGAGGCGTTAAAAAATGTGATGTAACTTAACTACGAAATTAATTTAACGTTTGCGGTATTTCGTCAATTACCACAATGGTGGTTTAAAAAAGGCCATTAGTAAAACGTAGTTGTTTTCCGCTCTTAGTATGTTATTTACAATGAAAATGCCCAAGAGCACTTCAAAGACGCATTTCAGGACCGGATCATTTGGCGAGGAGCCTGAACGCAATTTGTGAGGATAACTGCAAGTGTGGTTTTTGTGGAGGTGGCCTGGTGCTCTTGGCAGTACCTTCCAGCGGCGACAAGAAACACATTTATCTCCGCAATTAACTGTAGCCAAGAGGCGAGTGGTCCATCGCAGTGATGCTGCACGAACAAGAAGGTGTAAGCTAGCGACTGGAAAAGCAACTCACGACGTGAACTATTCCGCTGTGAGTTTCCAACATCGAGAAACTACCCCCTTCATACGTGTTGCACGAACATGACCCTTATGATAGAGCGCGTGGATTCTTGTCTTCACATCACTCATATCTTCCCTCCAGTCATTGCGTACTTTCAATCCGCACAAAACACGCGTGACAAATACACAAGAATTTTTGTGTCTCGTGACGTTCATTCCAAACCAACATAAGAATTTGCAAAAGTGATTTGGTGTTTCCTCGAACTGAATAGTGTTCATAGAACATTGGTAAAATATAATCTAAGTACCTGTAGTTAAAATACATGTATTTATAATGCAACAGATTCAAAGCTTGTATTCAAATCACATTGATAATAAATTAAAGATATATTTTTTATGAAACTAAACATTACTTCGAACGTAATATGCTATTACACAGCTGGGTCGTCGAGGATAAAACAAATGATGGCATTCAAAACATGTGCCTACACGAGAACAAGCCAAGACTCGTTGTTAACTAATATTTAAAACATATAAATTAATAATTATTTCGCAAGGAATTCTGTCCAGAGTTCTGCCAAAGTAAATATTCATTGTCCTCTCAAAAACAAATGCTATGAAGAAATAACACATATTAAAAAACGTATATATTTCAAGATATGTTCACGAAAAAATAAGAAATAAAAAACTGGGGCAACGCGATTAGGCAAGTACAAAGGCAAGTGTTATACTGCACACCTAATACGTCTTGCTACGTTCATATTTATTTACGTAGCACAATTGTCCTTCAAATACATCTTACCTNACGAGAACAAGCCAAGACTCGTTGTTAACTAATATTTAAAACATATAAATTAATAATTATTTCGCAAGGAATTCTATCCAGAGTTCTGCCAAAGTAAATATTCATTGTCCTCTCTAAAACAAATGCTATGAAGAAATAACACATATTAAAAAACGTATATATTTCAAGATATGTTCACGAAAAAATAAGAAATAAAAAACTGGGGCAACGCGATTAGGCAAGTACAAAGGCAAGTGTTTTNGGGCAACGCGATTAGGCAAGTACAAAGGCAAGTGTTTTACTGCACACCTAATACGTCTTGCTACGTTCATATTTATTTACGTAGCACAATTGTCCTTCAAATACATCTTACCTCTGGGAAAATCATAAAACCACTTCTCGGGAAGAATTGAGGTTTTTGCGATTTAGAGAATACCGTATTTCAGAATGATATTAAAATATGTAGGCGGATCGAACTTAAGCAAAGTTTCAGTCTTATAATTGCAGTATATATTGTTTTATGGATATTACGAAATTATTAATGGGCAAGGTAAAATACACATAGGTGCATGTCTGCTGAGCCCGCCTATGTTCGATAAGTAAGTCAAAAGGCAATGAAGTGTTCTGTACTAGAAATAACGTTGTAAGGAAACTTAAGTGATTCTTCTTTAATACCACATCATTCATAAACACATTCACTTGTTTCACGTAAAATACTTATCACAGAAACTAGTAGTTTGTAACTTTGACTTTATGACTTAAAGTGATTTCTAGTCAAAACAAATATACAGTTTTTAATTAGATTATACATATTACAACTGCAACGCTACAGAGAAAATATTTTACAATGTTGTATTTTTACACAGACCTCAGCATTATTTACAAAACGAAATTACTCTATTCATATCACCAAAAAAATTTCTATAATAAATTTCTTTTAGATGATTGGTACTAACAAATAAAACTAAATCATAGGGTCTAATATTAAAAATGCAGAAGAATGCGGAAACATTTTATCATAAGAGTGAAACTAGGGTCTTAATTTAATGGACTGGAGTTTAGAAAACACGTAATAAGGTATCACGCCGTCAATAGAATGGTTTTGAACGACCGTTAAGGAAAAAAAATAAACCCGTATGCAGCACATCCAGCCGCTGTCGCACTATATACTCCTCAGAAGCAAATGAGATAGCCAAGCACGAGGTGCAGGGTGATCAAACATACTCGGGAGTTGAGAAGTAACACAAGGAAACAATAGACATTGCTAAGTTGTAGCCATTGCGGTTAGCATGCGTCCGAAACCACAATCGCTGGACTGAATCGGAAAACTTTGATGTCTGCACACTGTACCTCACGACGGCTAAGGTTTGCCCGTTGACGGCATCCCGAGGAAGCTGTAGGCTCCGTGGCGCTGGAACTATACNCAAACATACTCGGGAGTTGAGAAGTAACACAAGGAAACAATAGACATTGCTAAGTTGTAGCCATTGCGGTTAGCACGCGTCCGAAACCACAATCGCTGGACTGAATCGGAAAACTTTGATGTCTGCACACTGTAAGAGAGTTACGCTACCTCACGACGGCTAAGGTTTGCCCGTTGACGGCATCCCGAGGAAGCTGTAGGCTCCGTGGCGCTGGAACTATACNTACCTCACGACGGCTAAGGTTTGCCCGTTGACGGCATCCCGAGGAAGCTGTAGGCTCCGTGGCGCTGGAACTATACTAAACGTGAGGCGTTGCCATCCACCTAGCAGTGACTGGGTGACGTCAGCGTCGCCTTTGGACTGGCCTGGACGGTGATCGACTTCCGGTTCTCCATATCTTTGGGAAGGACGGCGGTTTCAAAGTCTTCACTATAACTACCCTGCAAACTGAGCGACTACGGCCTCTAAGTGTTGGTCTCACTGCGAGACATCTACATTTGGGAATGTAGGATTTATTGGGTATTTTGTGCCAGCTAAGCAACTGTACCTATTTGAGTAAAGTAGCTATAAATAGGCGGTTCTATTGCACCTGGCCCCTGACAGGGATCGGGGAGCCGGTAGCGTCTCCCCCGTCAGCCGATGACGTCATCATGGCTCGCGCGCTACGCAAGGCTCTCTTCTCTACACGAANCCGGTAGCGTCTCCCCCGTCAGCCGATGACGTCATCATGGCTCGCGCGCTACGCAAGGCTCTCTTCTCTACACGAGGCTTTCAAAATGCGATCGTCTAAGATAGGCTACGCGAGGCTATCACAATATTTTTGAAAATATTTTGGAAAATATTTTTAATTTAGTTTAATATTTAAAATTTAAAATTTGAATTTGATCTTTAACTGATTAACTATGCGAGGCTCTCGAAACTGACAAGACAGAAAACCATTCATATTGGCTAAAGAATGTTTGTGTTCATTGCCACCCTAGCATACAGCTACTCACGGCATACAAGCATAGTTGACATGAAATGTTTGAGATAATTAATCTTAGTATCAAAAATTTATTTATGAGTTTTAGTGTTATTTTGAAAGAAATGTTTCTTTTTTTCAAATTACGTCACATGAGGCTCTCGAAGANGACATGAAATGTTTGAGATAATTAATCTTAGTATCAAAAATTTATTTATGAGTTTTAGTGTTATTTTGAAAGAAATGTTTCTTTTTTTCAAATTACGTCACATGAGGCTCTCGAAGAAGTGTGAAGCTTACTGACTATAGGACGCTGACAATGTTAAAGACGCCTTGGGTTTGTTAACATCTCGGTACTTGAAAAAAAAAGTAAAATATTTATTTAAAAAAATATCTAAATATTGTATTATAAATTTGAGAGCGGCGCTGCGTGACCAACAGATTCAAAAATTTATATATGAAGTTATTTTCAAATTGATGCTTTTTTTTTCAAATTACGTCCTAACAGGATGCTGGCACGTATAACGTTGTAAAGAAACCAAAAATTATTTATATTAACATGTATATTTTTAAAAAATTTGTACATTTTTTAAAAAATTATTTCAAATATGCGTGACCTCTGACGAAAGATACATATCAACACCTGGCTGCACGGCCGATGTTCATTGCTGCTCCTGACTGCACGTCCACAGCTGGATGCTACATTTAGGCCCTATGCGAACTTATAAGCGTAGTTGGCCGTAATTTCCAACCCATTTAAAATACAGGTATCAAATTTGTAGAACACACATCACCCCCGACATTGCATACATCGCCTCCGACAAGGAAAATTAACAAATTGGCATTTAAGCCCTATGAGAACTTATAAGCATAGTTGGTCGTAATTTCCAAGCCGTTTAAGATATAGGTGTAAAATTTGTAGCATACATGTCACCCCCCGACATTGCATTCCATTAATATGCCGCAGTGACTCAACGGATAGAGCACATGTTAAAAGTCATGCACTTCCATTCCAAGCTGGGAGGGTTATCTCAGAATCTATCCAAATGCGATATAAACTTCACACTCTCGCATTCCATTTCGGCAGGATGCCACGATGACGCAATGGCTAGAGCGCGTGTTTCTGCAGGATACTGCGATGATGCAACGGATAGAGCGTATATTAAACGTCACGCACGTGCATTCCAAAATGGAAGGGTAATCTCAGAGTCTTCCAAAATACGATATAAACTTCACACTCTTGCATTCCTTTTCGGCAGGAAGCCGCGATTATGCAACGGATAGAGCACATGTTAAACATCATGCACTTGCATTCCAAGCTGGGTGTGTTATCTCAGAGTTTTCCCAAATGCAATAAAAACTTCACGCTCTTTCATTCCATTTCGGAAGGGTGGTGCGGTGATGTAGCGGATAGACAACTCGCTTCCCAGCAACCATGACATAGCTCCAGGCGATGGGGTGCCATGGTAACGTAGTGGATAGACGACTCTCTTCCCAGTGGCGAAGACATAGGCCAAGACGACAGGGTGTCGTGGTGATGTAACGGATAGATGACTCGCTTCCCAGCAGCCATGACATAGCCCCAGCCGACGGGGTGCGGTGGTTACTTAGCGGATAGACGACTCGCTTCCCAGCAGCTATGACATAGGCCCAGACGATGGGGTGCCATGGTGACGTAGCGGAAATACAACTCGCTTCCTAGCGGTCATGGCATAGGCCAAGATGACAAGCTAGGAAGGTATCGCAGTGTCTTCCGAAAATAGATTAACATTTGAGTCCTTCCTACTAGATATACATCATGCTCTTGCATGCCATGCTGGGAGGACTATCTCCGAGTCTTCCCAAAAAACAATTAATATTTTAGTCCTTCCTACTAATTATTCCTACGAGATGATCATGCTTGTGCTAGCCAAGCTGGGAGGGCTACCTCAGTGTATTCCTAAATTCTATTATCATTTAAGTCCTTCCTACATGCCATGACACACATATAGGATTGAGCAATGCGAGAAGTATTTAAAAAAAACATGTTATAATAATCTTATATATTCCATTATAGCCGAAGGCTCTGAGCAGAGTTATAGAGAAATGTCGGTTCCGAAAACACATGTATGCTTGGGCCACGCAGGAGAAACAGTAATTAAAAAAAACTGGTATGTTTAAACAATAATAATGGTTTATCTACGTATATAAAACCCCTGCCACATCGAGAGAACAAACATTAAATGTTTTTACCGACACTCTCTAAACATGAGCGATGTAAATATGTATGTATTTAAAGAGTTATGATTAATATTTATCTTAGCCAGGAGGTGTGTGTGTGCGAGAAAAAAAATGTGATGTATGCTCTGTCAGTACGTAAAAGAAGTCATGCACATCCATGATGCAGCATTGTCCCCCCACCATCTGCATAGCAGAACCACACAAATAGGTATTCCTTTATAGCCGCAGACCCCTAGCCAGCACCTTCGAGAGAGAAATGTCGGCTTCATACAAATACATCAGCACACAATGCGTAAAAGTAATTTAAAAAACTTGTTTAAATAATAATAAATGTTTCCGTTACAGTCCCAGACCCCTGCCATGATGCAAGCCCCCCGACTCGCCGAGAGAAAAAGTTTTTATTTACATCACGGCTTGAGCAATAGAAATTATGTATATATAAAGTAATAGCATTTATTTTTCTTTTGCTACACCAAGCCCGGGGTGTGTTTCGGAAATATTAAAAATTAGTTTTGCAACAGCCAGGCTCTGCGAGACGCCCGACGAAGATGACATGTTAAACTTCCTACGAGATGATATACTTCATGCACTTGCATGCCATGCTAACTCAGGAGGGTTACCTCAGAGTCTTCCTAAATTAAATTACCATTTAAGTCCTTCATACAAGATATTCACCACGCTCTTCAGAGATGCCCACCAATATGCTGCAGAAACGCGGGCAGGCAATAGACATTTAAGTTAATGGAGCGTCCTAAAAAATAATTATCTCCCAGATATGGCAGGCATTAAGTTAATGAGTCATCGTTAAAAAAAATACGTTACAGTCGGACATGCCAAAAGCAACAGGCACACATTAGTATGGTGACATATGCGAGCACTTCCAAGACGCAAGTATCACAGCTATTACACTGGCTATTCCAACGGCTTGGAAATTACGACCAACTATGCTTATAAGTTCTCATAGGGCTTAAATGCCAATTTGTTAATTTTCCTTGNAACGGCTTGGAAATTACGACCAACTATGCTTATAAGTTCTCATAGGGCTTAAATGCCAATTTGTTAATTTTCCTTGTCGGAGGCGATGTATGCAATGTCGGGGGTGATGTGTGTTCTACAAATTTGATACCTGTATTTTAAATGGGTTGGAAATTACGGCCAACTACGCTTATAAGTTCGCATAGGGNTGTTCTACAAATTTGATACCTGTATTTTAAATGGGTTGGAAATTACGGCCAACTACGCTTATAAGTTCGCATAGGACCTAAATGTAGCATCCAGCTGTGGACGTGCAGTCAGGAGCAGCAATGAACATCGGCCGTGCAGCCAGGTGTTGATATGTATCTTTCGTCAGAGGTCACGCATATTTGAAATTATTTTTTATAAAATGTATAAATTTTTAAAAAATATACATATTAATATAAATAATTTTTGGTTTCTTTACAACGTTATACGTGCCAGCATCCTGTTAGGACGTAATTTGAAAAAAAAAGCATCAATTTGAAAATAACTTCATATATAAATTTTTGAATCTGTTGGTCACGCAGCGCCGCTCTCAAATTTATAATACAATATTTAGATATTATTTTAAATAACTATTTTACTCTTTTTTTCAAGTACCGAGATGTTAACAAACCCAAGACGTCTTTAACATTGTCAGCATCCCATAGTCAGTAAGCTTCACCCTCCTTCGAGAGCCTCGTGTGACGTAATTTGAAAAAAAAAAAAACATTTATTTCAAAATAACACTAAAACTCATTAATAAATTTTTGATACTAAGATTAATTATCTCAAACATTTCATGTCAACTATGCTNAAAATAACACTAAAACTCATTAATAAATTTTTGATACTAAGATTAATTATCTCAAACATTTCATGTCAACTATGCTTGTATGCCGTGAGTAGCTGTATGCTAGGGTGGCAATGAACACAAACATTCTTTAGCCAATATGAATGATTTTCTGTCTTGTCAGTTTCGAGAGCCTCGCATAGTTAATCAGTTAAAGATCAAATTCAAATTTTAAATTTTAAAANTCTTGTCAGTTTCGAGAGCCTCGCATAGTTAATCAGTTAAAGATCAAATTCAAATTTTAAATTTTAAAAATTAAAATAAAATAAAAATATTTTCCAAAAAATTTTCAAAAACATTGTGAGAGCCTCGCATAGCCTATCAGAGACGATCGCATTTTGAAATCCTCGTGTAGAGAAAAAGGCCTTGCCTAGCGCCGCCCACCTAGCGCGCGAGCCATGATGACGTCATCGGCTGACGTGGGAGAGACTACCGGCTCCCCGCTCCCTGTCAGAGGCCAGGTGCAATAGATCCGCCTATTTATAGCTACGTTTTAACTATATATTTCTTTTAACTGCGCATTTTTATTACAAATCTTTACATGTTATGTTTTAAATTAATTTGGGAATTATAATATATAAATGTCTTAATGTATTATTTTTATAAATTTTGAAAAGGCAATTACTTGAAAAGAGTTTGTATTTTTCTTGGGCGGAGGAGGAAATATAAGAGGACATGTGCCCGTAAATTTAAAGTTAGAAAGGAAAATTAATGTTTTTTACTCTCTGCAGTCACCCTCTTAAAATAACTATCAAGTGATGTTATTGATTTAATTCTCCATCATTTTTATTCGCCTCCAATTTATGTTCATCATGAATGGTATGGTTGTGGATTTGAGGACGAGTTTTATACATGTCCTATAGCGTGATGTTGTTGATGATAATGATGACGATGGTGATGATGTTGAAGATGATGATGATGAGGTCTGGTGGTCAGTAAGAACACTCTGATGGAACACAATTACCAAAATGTAAGACAAGTGAGAAGTGAGTCAGCTGTATCCACTACAGCAGGATCGCCAGTTCTGTTGGCCTATGCATTCCCACTCTCCTATTGTCCACACGACATCGTACCAGCTTGCTGTGTGGTCCACGATGTTTATTATTGACTGGTCACCAGCCACCAGGTTGCCAGGAGGATGATTTTGTTCTATNTTGCTGTGTGGTCCACGATGTTTATTATTGACTGGTCACCAGCCACCAGGTTGCCAGGAGGATGATTTTGTTCTATGCAAATACATTTTATTGTGAACATGGTTTTTTGTGGTTACAACAAAAACAATTGTTCAGGCGTGGAGTGTACAGGCTTGGGTGGCTCTTAACATCGAGGTCTTGAGAGCCGATGAGGGTGAAGTGAGGTAAGTATGGAGCAGCGCCGGAATGTCAAGGCGGGTGAAACGGGNGAGGTCTTGAGAGCCGATGAGGGTGAAGTGAGGTAAGTATGGAGCAGCGCCGGAATGTCAAGGCGGGTGAAACGGGAGATCTCTGAGAAAACCCTTCAATCAGCGGCAGCGTATGGCACGATTCCCGCATACGGAAATCCGGGAGTGACCTCGATGGGAATAGAACCCGGGTCGCCTAGGTGGGAGGCGAGTAGACTGCCTACTACATTACCACAGCCGCAATTGTCCAGGAAATTTATCATTGCTGAGGTTTAATTTTTATTACTTCTAATAGCTCTTGCAAAACAGTATCAGGAGACTGCTTATGTAACCATGATAGTGTTGTTTACAAGGACTAAAATAGTGTGATACACATAAAGCAAAGAGACGTTATGAAACAAGCAAGGATACACTTAATGTACGTTCGTGTGGGAGCATGACAAAAGCAGTAACGACTATTTTGTTGTTGTTAATTTTGTGTGTCGATTGAATAATCTTCAACTGTCCCTAAGTTATCCGGTGTTATGTGACTGAGGAAGGCTGTAGTGCATATCGTAATCTTAGTGAAAACCTTCGCTCGAGCGTGGTCCTTAATACTTAAACTGTTGAAAGAGACACTAGCACATCAAAAATATTCTTGAAATTCATACTTATGTACATGAGCTGTATCAATAGAAAAAAAAAATGGTTACCATAATTTGTGAATGTGCGTTGTCACAAAGTTTACTATCGCATATGTTGTTACCAAAATGTTCACCTGACATCTATGGCTTGGTTTTGCCAAGCTGATGAAGTGTGGTCCCTTTTGTTCAGGTCTCTCTAAAATGGACGATTTGGGTAACTTTGCAAACAAAGACTTTAATCGTGTCTGTTACGAAATAAACCAGAGAACACATTAATTCCGTTAAGTGTTGTAAGGTGAGTACCTAACTTAACGTAGTAGACGGGAATGGGTTCACTGTAAAAATTAACTGTACATTTACACATACAAATGTTTGGCAATTTTACCATTTTTATACGTAACTAGTTTAATATGACCATAGTACGTGCAATTTTTCATTATTGTTCTTAAGAATCCGAAGATTACTACAAGTCTTTTTTTGTGAACACACATTATGTATGGCATTATTGCCTCAATTGTGAAGAGTGTTGTTTGTATTACTTTGTAAATCTACTTTGCAGAATGTAGTAGAATAAAGTGTAAATAGTAAAACTACATACATAGTACGTGGATTAACATGACGCAGTTGTAAAAGTACCGAAAGGAATGGCAAAAATTACGCTCGTACAGAGTGTGTACTATCTACTTGACGCAGCAGTGAACATCGTGTCACGGCTGCGTTGAATGTCTGTTACACAGCAGGAGTAGTTTGGTACACTTCAGCGCACAATCACTAACACAGTATACATTTCATTTGATTAATGTTTAGCNCACAGCAGGAGTAGTTTGGTACACTTCAGCGCACAATCACTAACACAGTATACATTTCATTTGATTAATGTTTAGCATAAGTCTACTTGGACGTAATATGAAATATATTTGCTCCGGCGGGGCCGGGGTCTCATACTATACCGATTATTATTTTAACACGCAAGGTTTTTTTTTAACTACTCTTTCTCCCGCGTGGCCCAAGCATGTATGTGTATACTAAAACCAACATTTCTCGAGGACCAGGCTATGCGGGCTCCTCTGCCGGGACACGTCAGCCCGAGGCTATGTCATGGCAGCATGGTGGGCTCCTCTCTTGGGACACGCCTGAGGCTATTTCATAACGACTGGGCATTATCTTAGGGACACACAGCCTGAGGCTATGTAGGAAAACAACATGGCTGTCATGGAATGTTCGAGGAAAACATTTTTTTGGACCTTTTGAAATATAAAAAAAAATTAAACTTTTGAAATATTTAATTCATTTTTTAAACATTTGAAATATTTATAACTTTAGAATTTTTTTAAAAAAAAATTGAAATATTGTTTTAAAAAATAAAATTTTGGAATTTTTTTCAAAATTTTAAAAAATTTGGAAAACAAAATGGCCGCCGTTTTAATGGAATGCAAGATCAGGCGGTTTTTTGTACTGGCTGCTAAGATAGCCGCCGTCGATTGGAATGCAAAAACATGATGTTTACCATTTGCTTGGCGTTCCACGCGAGGCGCTGTGTTTAAACATGTTATTTCTAACTACTTGTATTAGTTGAGATATGGCATTAACGCTTTAGTTTCTCATTTGGCGCTGTCACACAAAGTGCAAATAGGCTACAAAAAATTTAAAATGTAAGCAACTGTTTTATTTTTATTTTACAACACGGGATTGCGTCTCTCCTTATTACGAAAAACTATCATAACTACGACATGATGAAAGGCGAAAATTACACAGCTTAATTTCTCTAAGGAAGGTTATCTATTAAAAATCTCCATCCAACTTAGCGGAAAGATTACACTTCCTTGGCTCTCTTCACAACAGCAGGACCTGTTCCAAGGTCGAACAGTCTCTGCTGATACGTCAACATTACAACAAAGCTTATTACAAATGATTGTCGGTGGCTGCAGCACGAGCTTGGAATGCTCTGGTAGTACACATCTGGCTACAAGTCTTACTTTTAAGAAAGCCGTATTCGTCAAACTTCAAAATAACACGAATAATGGGCGATGCCACGTGTATATAACCGCGTGAGTGTATGTGTGTGTATGTGGCGCTGAATTATTTTTAGTTTTAGTTTACTTTAGTGACTTTCTTCTACTTTTTGCAACACTTTAGAGTTGTTAAATAACATCTTGTGTATAATACTTTTATTTTGTCTAATTAGTTATGAGCTTGTTGTATCCAAAAACTCTGTTTTATCTTTCTCCTTCTTTAATTAACACATTAACATTTGTACAGGATGAGCATAAAAGAATACCCCAACTTTGAAGATCTATAATATCAAAACCAAACAACCTACAACCTTGGTTGGCCAATAAAATGAACCGTTTAGCTGTAAAGTTTGTTAACCATTTCTTCGTAAATGTTCAATGTGACCACCACGAGCTGCACGAACGACATCTACGCGATAAACAAACTCGTTCCACACTCTTGTCAGCATGTCCAATGTTACGGATAGGATGGCGTCCGTAATTCTCGTTTTGAGGTCGTCAATGTTAGCCGGCAATGGTGGACGAGACACTTAATCCTTTGTGTACCCCCAACAGAAAAAAAAAGCGCGGGTAAGATCTGGGCTTCTTGGAGGCCAGTGAGGAAGAGCCTGGTCACCAGCTGCTCCTCGACTAATCCAGCGTTGCGGCAACGTCTCGTTCAGGTATCCGCGACAGTTAGGTGCCAATGGGGTGGCGCACCATCCTGCTGGAAAATGAAGTCCCCCGCCGCCCCTTCTAACTGAGGAAACAACCACTATGTAAGCATGTCCAAATAAGGGATTCCAGTTACAGTGGGCTCGTGAAAAAAGAAAGGGTCGAAAACAGTGTCTTTGGATACAGCGTAAAACACGTTCACTTTGGGGGAAGCGCGCTCGTGTTCTGTGGTTTCATGTAGAGGCTCCTGACCCCATATCCGCACGTTGTGCCGGTTCATCTTACCATTTGTATGGAACGTCGCTTCATCGCTAAAAACCAGCTTAGACATGAAGGCATCGCCTGCCTCGTTCCGGGCTTATAAAAGAAACATCAGACCGTCCCCTTCACATTGACGTGTCGAGTGCGTGCTCGCTTCCCCCTCACCACCTCAAACCGAGAGTTACGAACGCCATCCAAACCGTAACACCGGACATGCTGACAAGAGCGTGGATAGATTTTGATTATCGCTTAGATGTCGTTCGTGTCGCTCATGGTGGTCACATCGAACATTTATGAATGTATGGTAATAAAACTTCATGTCTCCACAGTTCATTTGATTGGTCAATCAAGGTTGTAGGTTGTTTGGTTTTGATATTATAGACATTCAAATTTGGGGTATTCTTNTTGGTCAATCAAGGTTGTAGGTTGTTTGGTTTTGATATTATAGACATTCAAATTTGGGGTATTCTTTTATACTCAGCCTGTATATTTTTCCCTTACTTATTTGTTTAGATTGTAATTGCCATTTATGAACCTGACATTTCTATGATTAATTAATACATTTCAANTTCCCTTACTTATTTGTTTAGATTGTAATTGCCATTTATGAACCTGACATTTCTATGATTAATTAATACATTTCAACATACAGTCTATGAATATTTATTGTGTACGTAAAATAAATTTTTCACCTTTTTGGTTTGAAATTTTTATAACTGTAATTCAGATTAACATTCATATTTATTTTGTGTTGTTTAGTTTCATATATTATTATTATTTTATTTGGTCAAGTGGAGGAAAACGCGAAGTCTCCTCAACTTCGCCACAAGAAAAACAAGTCATAAAATAAATAGATAAATCATAAATACATATTTTTACGTGCCGCTTGTCTGCACTGACCTTGGCCCTTCCCACGCGCTCGAGCGGAAGAGAAGGACAGAGAAGTTATATGACGACGGGCGTCAAGTCAATGGAATGTTTTGAATGGCAGGCGAGCGACAAACCAAGAAGTGCGTATCTGTTACACAATGCATCCCGCCGCACTCTCCTGACATAGGTTGTATAGAATTTCTGCGTTTATGTAAATAATGTTATAGATTACTTACCTTTCTCTCTGAGTGTGACTCGGGGTGTGTTGAACCTTCCAGATGGCCAGGGCGACTGATATATAAGGACGACGGTCCTCCGATGGAAAAGATGTTGAGTGGATGTGTCGCTGGAGTTTCAGTGATAGACGACGAGCGAAACGAGCGGCAAGAGAAGTGACCAGCAGGAGAAAAATATGTGACTGCGAGCATCGGTGCAGCAAAGAGTACGACTGGCAGGCTAGACTGTTGTACTGGATGCGCGAGTGAAAGATATTACAAATGATGGTAATGCATTGTCTGAACATGGGTTAATTATGAGATTGAGTTAATTGACTATAATCAAACGAAGGCATTAAGAAGGACGTTATTTAGAGTTGAAATAGACATCTGATATTGCGCTCACTGGGAAATAAAAAGAATAATAGTGGAGTTAGATAGATTAATCCTGAAAATAATAGCGGTGTGAATATATTAAAAATCAAACTTTGTTCTTTTATTTTTATAAAGACCTCCATCCCTCACGAACTCGTGTACGCCTCTCAGGTGTTCATGTTACAATATTAATAATAATGTTTCCAGGACAGTATATTGCTACAGTGATATCTGCAACTACATTCATACATATACTATTTACGTCGAAGAAATGAACCATTGCTTCTTAAATAGTCTTGATGAAAACTTTAGTTTGCTTTGCGCATATAAAAAAGGTCTGAGAATATATGGGATAGAGTGAGTTGGAACACACGGAGAGTATCCATTACAAACTTTAATTAGCTGTACGGACATATTTCTCTCCCTAGGGCATCAGCTTAAAAGAAACATTATACCAACTTGTGTTCAAATTTTTTTTACAACATACAGTTTCCGTGACGATGAACAAACTTGATTTTTTACGGAGTAGAATGGCCACAATGATGCAGGTGTCAGACTATCCACCTGACACCTAAGATAAGCGGGTTCGATTGCCTGCGGGGTCGCTCCCGGATTTTCGCATGTGGGAATCGTGCCGACGACGAGTTTTCTCGGAGTTGTACCGTTTCTCCTGCCCTTGTTACATACTCGCCTCACTTCACCCTCATCGGGTCTAAAGACTTCGATTTTAAGAGGCGCCCAAATCTCGTCAATAACTTTAATTTATTTAAAAGGGACGCAAAGCTACATTTCCCATGCAAGAAATTGTCCCAACTTCAAGAGAACGTAAAAAGAGCGCGATTAAAGACAATGAGATGAAAGGAACGATTCATCTTTTTTTTTTGCGTTCAGTTTTATTCTTACCAACTTTCGTCTGCATTGTTTATCGTGTGTTACGCCACGATTGCAACAGACATTGAAGTTAATTGTTTCGTTTCTGTGTACATGAATGATGAAGAAATAAAATATTGAAATAGCTCTGAAATAAAAAAAAATATTTTAGTGAAAACTAGCGTGAATCAATGTGGATGTGAGGTTGTTATTGGCTAGTAGAGGAAAATGTTATAAATATTGTACCAACTTTTCGTATTTTCGTTTAATTGCAAATATACACGTGCACTCCCTCGGCTTATTTTCTTCAGATCCCAGATACAGCATATTTGGTAGCACTGAATTACAACTTATCAAAGACGAACTTCTCTTAATTCTAAATAGAACACAAGTACGATTTTATAAACAAATGTCGACAGAAAGGTAAGGCAATGGTAGCATAACGAGCCACTTGTTATAGTCTATTCGTGGTTTCTCTAGACGTATTGAATCAAACTTTTACAAAATAACCCCATATAATTTGTGTTTGGTTTTTCCCTAAATATCCCATCTAACACAGGCGTTTTATGCTTGTGTTAACGCAAAAGTACCTTATTTTTGGCTAAACTGAACATTCACTGATTTTAATTTATAAAATGTAACATTTAATTTATAATTAACATGAAGAAAACAGTAAGAAAATAGGTGCGTTTGTAACGGCTAGTAAGAAAAAGTTCTTGTGCAAAACGTTATTACAGTGAATTCGCAAGAATGCAGTGCGCTGTCTCTTTGGTGTAATTTCTTAGACTCAGTTAAGCTTTATTTGCATGAGGCGGAGGAATATCCTGGACGTATAACGTTAGCAGGGCTTCAGGGAAGTTTGAAGTAACCACGAATGTACTATAACTTGCAGGTGAATGTGCGTAGCGGGAGATGGAACACGCATCATTGGCGCACATCCGCAGTGCGACCTGGCAAGACGAGGCGCTCTCGGGGAAAAATTACTAAAGTTAGCGCAGGGTGAAGAGGCGAAGGAGAGAAAAAGGGGGGGGGCGGAATTGGCAAACAAATTATTCCCGCAGCAGCCAAGTGTGGAGAGATACCGCACTTCGCTGAAGGACGAGGAGGAGGGCAGGTCTTCGACGATTAAGGCAGTTTACTGAGAAAACTTCTTCCTGAAGTTAATGGGAAATTTATTCTTACTGACTTTCGAATTCTTCNGGGGGCGGAATTGGCAAACAAATTATTCCCGCAGCAGCCAAGTGTGGAGAGATACCGCTCTTCGCTGAAGGACGAGGAGGAGGGCAGGTCTTCGACGATTAAGGCAGTTTACTGAGAAAACTTCTTCCTGAAGTTAATGGGTAATTTATTCTAACTGACTTTCGCATTCTGCCCTGCAGTCCGCAGCACTTGCGAGCCGAGCATAAGAGCCGACAGCATTGCGAATTCTCTGTTCACTTGGACAGCGCTGTGGCTATGGTGAGCACCAGATATCTGCAGCCGGAGGAACGTCACAAAGAACGTCATCTCCGCCTTTGCGTGAGAGGAGGGGTTCAACAATCACACCATAGCTGCTACACTTTGTAAATAATACCAGAGAATAAGGCCCATGGTGACCCTTATACACCCATAACACTTTCAAAGCCATTCATGTCTTCTGACAAGGGTGCAACATTGACGTCTCTGTTTTGAATATAAACATTATNGCTTCAGGGAAGTTTGAAGTAACCACGAATGTACTATAACTTGCAGGTGAATGTGCGTAGCGGGAGATGGAACACTCATCATTGGCGCACATCCGCAGTGCGACCTGGCAAGACGAGGCGCTCTCGGGGAAAAATTACTAAAGTTAGCGCAGGGTGAAGTGGCTGAGGGGGTTGGAGGGGGGGCGGAATTGGCAAACAAATTATTCCCGCAGCAGCCAAGTGTGGAGAGATACCGCTCTTCGCTGAAGGACACACCAGAGGGACAACGCGCCACATTCGTGCGCACTCAGTTACGTAATAAACCAGAGGGACAACGAACCACATTCGAGCGCACTCAGTTACGTAATACACCAGAGGGACAACGCACCATATTCGTGCGCACTCAGTTA
>NQII01013523.1:1402-11919 GCA_002778355.1 Clitarchus hookeri
CAACACACGCACAGACACAACACACGCACAGACACAACACACGCACAGACACAACACACTCAAAGACACACGGAGAGGAAAGTAATCTCATGAGCCTTTCTTTCATTCGGAAAGTAAGATAAAAATTTGTTGCTCTGACCCAAAATTCTTGCCTGCGACCTTCAGATGAAATCTTTTACACTTAGCATTTATTTTTAGACTTATTTACATGTTGTTTACGCGTTGCGAAACGAAAAGTAGTGTATATTACGAAAATATAATTTCAGCAGGGCTTAAGAAAAGTTGGAATTAAACATGGATTGACCATGCTCCTGTGAAAAGCATAAAGCCACATAGCAGGCAAGGAAGTATTACCGACGTGACTTTACTTAATTTATGCACCGGAGAAACATTTCTGATTTATTAACTGACTGAATTTTAAACTTAAAAGTATTAGATTTGTTAATACAATTAAAAATTACCCCAATACATTGTTTTGCTTAGTAATTGAGTTATAAAATGAGAACGGAGAGAAGAAATTAATGAAACGTACAATATTTCTACTCTTTGTTTTAATTACTTTCGAAATTTTGTACCCAAACCTACTTTCTTTTTTCTTTTGCTTAAAGGACGCTGTGGGTCGTGAGTACCTAACCCGAGTTTGGAATCTGCATTACATAAGACAGTGAGAGTTACAGAAAACTCTCCGCGTGACCTGTAACTTAGATAGCAGAAATACGTAAATTTTCCTCGCACCCTGCGTATCCCTGGGTTTAGGTATTTAGTTTCCGTAAGTGTTTCAACCCCGTGCCATGAAAGCAGAGCTGCCTTGAATATCCCCAGGGAGACTGCAAAGAGCTAGAACGAATTGTAAGGGGGGTGGGGGGTGAGTTCCTGGGTCTGAAAGACGCAGCGAACTTGGCAGTGAGTTGCGCTAAGGTTTTCAAGTCTGGCGCCAGCGAGTGCTTTGCTGACGTTCTCGGAACCCGACCCCGCCGAAGAAAAGGGTACAGCCCACTGCGCGGAAACTGGGCGCCGAGTGGTTTGTCGGGTGGCCTGGGGAGGCGCGGTTACCGCACAAAGGCGAGATGCCTCCGGGAGCATCTGGACGACGTCCGGAACATAAAGAGGGGGAGGAGTCCCGCGTGTGGAGGGTTGTTCCAGCCACTGGGCATGAATACGTTCCTCGGAGTGTGACTTGGCGAGCCGGGACGTTCTACCTGAAGAGCTCATCTCCTTGTAGAGAAAGCACGACGCGTGAAGTTCCACACAAAATAAAGCCAGCTTTTCATATCTTATAAATCCTGCTTCTGTATTGTAGTTCCGGCTACTGCTGGCTGCGTCAACAAAACTGACTTTTCGGTTACAATATTACTTTCCCCATTGCACCTCTGTTTCTCTGTCTCTTGCCTTCTTTGTGCTTGGAAATAGTCTAGAATTATTTACTTACGTTATACATGTTTCACATTTTGTCCAATTTAACTCACAGCGGTTTAAGCGTGGCCCATTTAATGTTAACAACCGCTTTTCAACCTCATTGTCTTTAGAATTTGACACCTGTAAAATTGTATGTGGGGAAACTAAAAAGCACTCGAAAACGAAGACTCTCTTCGTATGCGGTACGAGATGGTTAAAATTACTGTCTACATAAAACAGTGCTTCATTCTGCATTATACTGTGTACAATCGCACTACTTTGCCACAAAACTTCCCTATTCTGAGTAATTTATGTAAATGTAACCCCAGGACTCTCGCCGACATAGCATCTTGCGGGTGAATCATCAAAATCCAAAACACTTTTGGCATGTTATTATAAGATAATTTTGTTCAGTAGATAAATACAAAACACATGGTTAAGACAAAACTTTCACCAACTGAAAATAATAAATTTGAAATTTATATAATGGATTTTAGAACGTTTAGAATAGTAACAAATTTATATTTTTAGTTATAACTGGCCGCACTCCCGATTTCCTTTGTAAATATAAAATGCATCAGTTCCCTGTTTATTTTTAAATGAAGACGGCCGCGCTTTACGGTCGCCTTCGAAGCGTTGAGACATAATTTCCTTCGCTGATGCCCATTAACCTGAGCGTTTTATGTAAAACGATGCTGGATCGACAGTATTTCATGCCCAGTATGTTGGTTACAATCATTTTTCGGTTCTATTAGAATTATAAGCACTTGATTGAAAATAATTTCTTATTCTGGCAAGATTTCCATTTACAAACGGAAGTCGAAATTCATTTTGTTCGTTGCACTGAACACAGACGCAATACAGCAGACATATAGTAGGGATTTTTCTTAGAAATATATATGAATATACTTTGAATAATAGTCCAAGTGAATTTTAATACATAGTGAATTTTATTACTGATTTATGCGTTGTCGCTCGTCAATGAACCGCGGTAAACATTTTCCTGCTGACGGCTGCGAATTTGCTATAATCTCGCGCCTCTGTTGTACATTCAGCTCTGCTAAGTTGAGCAGAGTGATCTGCGTAGTCGTTATCAAGCTACGTGCTTGATTGCGCGCAGATTCCTGGGCCGCAACTTCTCCGCTAATGAGGACGGCTAGTCACTACGAATGGCAGAGCGCATTTCTCTCTTCTTCGTTATAGACGTACGGCAAAATATTCCTACAGTTTATGTTTAAAGAAACCACAGTCGTAATCAGGACTGACTTGCGTGCTCTCTGATCAGCACTACAGAACTATTAATTTCTTGTCACTTACCGATTTTTTTAAGCAATAATAAGGTGTTATTGCAAGGAAATATATACTCGACTTTTAATGCAAGATTTACTTTTATTTTGTACTCGTTCAGTACTGGATATATTTCAACTTAAGCAACATATTTGGATATGGTTGCATGCGTGGCTTCGGGAAACGTGGAGATTATGACATTCAATTAATTGGAAGCGTTAATTGCTATTTCTTCTCCTCTTTGAGTTTGGCCTACTGTGGACCGCGAGAAACAGCTGGTTTGGTGTTCAGTTGTTTCTTTTCCTCCCATATATGTTATCACATGACTTTTATGCACGTTGTATATCTACAATGATAGCGACTCTGCATCGCGGTGTGTGGCAGATCATTTTAAATTGAACAACACTGAATAGAAGTAAAATTCTTAATAGCATAAATCAGTGGGACAAATATAGTTCTATGCATAATTATTTTAAAATTATGTTATGACAGCAAAATACACCTCCGGGGTTGTGTTGGTTGTACCAATATTTATCCAGTAAGAGTAAGATGGGTACAAATACAAATTACGCTTTGTAAAACAGACGTTTCATTTTGAGATAACAAAGTATCTGGAAAATTTTTATTCCACCGTGGTTGTGTCACACGAAAATTGAGCCATAATAACAAGTAATTATCAACACGTAATTTTTATTTTTGACATGCTCAATATTATTTTCCACAGGATTAATTTTATTTTGTATTAATATTTATTTATTTGTTTCTAAAAAGAGTTCGTAATATTTATTATTATTGTTTTAAGTGTATTTTCATTTGGCCGCACATCTATACGTCTTTCTATTAATTGACTGAATGTATTTTTGACTGTTGGGTTAGTTTTAAGTGGCCGTTCAAATGAATTTGATTTGTAACCCTCGTGATTGGTCAGTGTTTAAGGAATATTCTTTAATTAAGTTTTCAACGAAGAAGAAGGACATCTTGTTATGCGACGTCAGGCAGCCAGCCTGGGTGGACTGTGCACTATGTGGTAAATTTAGATTATTATCAGGGAAGTCTGAGTTGGCACCCCTGAAAGTAAAGGTCGTCTACCAGAGACGAAGACGCGAGGTGTATTAAGCAATAAGTAGGCCTGTATCCCTTCACGTGGCTTTCAGAGAGGTTAGCTGGAACTCGTGAGACGTCAGTTCAGGTGCCATAGAACTGCATGTTAGCACAGTAAGCCGTGAGCTTACATATAGGGAAGACATCACCCAGAGAGAGATGCCCCGTTGGCGTACCTGATCATCGGGAACTTCAAGATCATCCAAATCCTACGTCTGAATACTTATTCCAGCTAAGAAATTACAAATCATGTTTTCACCTAACACCGTTAATACGACATTCTAGAACATTTTCTCAAGCCGCCATGTGGTTTTTCATACGTCCGCGACTTTTCCGTCATTTTACTACGGCAAATATTGCTCTGCCGCTAGTTTATTTGCAAAAGTTTTGTTTATATGTAATTATTTTTGAAGGAACATTTAAAGTTTTTGGCGTGATTTATGAATATTTTCAAGGATTTTAATTCTTAACCATCACGAGGGCACTAGTGAATCAAGGGCCACTACTCAAACAGAAATGTTTCAACTATATGGTTCATATTTTAGGAGCTACAGATACCCAGGTAATTGGCATTGCCATCTGGATGAATTATTTTGTTTTTCTGGGAGAAGTCAAGTTATTCTGGGCTCAATTGAACCTCCATGTATTTTTCAAACACAGTCGCCTGTTGTTTCATATCAGTATAACTTCCTCTCGTAGTGTTCCTGTTTATGTATATATGTATTCTGTCCACAAGTATTTTCACTACCAGATAGGTGTGTTGCTGGGTGTACAAAGGGTACACGTTACGTCAGATTGGTAATATCAAGTACGTGTGTAGTCCTACTTACAGTCTGGACGAGGCCGGGCAAAAGTAACTCGTCAGACTGCCTTCAATCGTCACTATAGAGATTTTAATTTCTAGTTCTCTCAATTTTTTGTGTTGTCAAGTAGTTGAAAGGACATAAATTCTGATATTCAATAAGCACACCAATTCAGTACTCAGTTTGAACGATCATGACTGCGCAGCTAGTGTTGGCACTCTACCCACGTACTACAGCTATTGCAACGTCATCCTCGTATACACAGAGGTGTACAGAACCCCTTTCTCCCTCAGTTTATTATTATTTCGCATTACATTTAGTGTATCACATTGTTGTATATTGTTGTCTGTAGTGTGCACGAGGAAGTCTCGTCGTTACGGTGCATTGCGTTTTACATGTTTACACGTTACATTGATTGGCGCGCCAAGTGGGACCACGAGAGGAAAAGTCGGCTATTTCTGTTATCCAGTGACACCTGTATTTCTTGAGTAGGAGACAGCTCACTCCGTACAATCTCGAGAGTACCACGCCTATTAATTACATTTCAGAGTACGTAACTGAGGTGGAAGAAACGACTGAAGTAACACGCATGGTAGAGGGTACATACATTACTACCAACACCGAGAAGGGACAAGCAGAGGAACCAGTCGCTACACCTGAATCACCAACCTGAACACCCGTGGCTAATCCAGGTAACAATGCTGCAGGTTGTTATGCAACAAATGTCAGTAATGTTGCAGAACCAGACTGAGAAATTAGAAGGCAAATTACAGGAATAGGGCAGCCAAATTCAACAACAAATCACGCAGCTGGCAGGCAGCTTAATTGCCAAATAAGTTGAGGTAGAGGAGGAGGTGGGTACTTAACGCAGACAGGTAGCAGCTAACATGTAGGAGCTCGAGCTGGTAAAGGAGCACTGCACACAGCAAGTGAATGCCGCGGAGCAGCGAGTACACTTGCTAGAGAAGAGGCCAGCCTCCGAAACTGACCCTACACAATCCAACGTGCTTGCAACACATCAGCTGGATTCGTTCGATCGCCACGTGGAGAGCCGACTTGGACAGGTGGGAGGGGCTGCAGATGTCGAGTGAACTGGAGTGACTGAACGCATCGCTAAAGTAGAGGAAAACATCGAGACCAGTTAGGGCAGATTGTTGCAGGCATGCAAGACATGCAGAGAGCTGCCAGTTCTACAGCAAGGGAGGACATGCAACCAGCTAGCACCACTAACACTTCACATACTGTCACACCGAGTGCAGGTGCAGTTAACGCAGTAACCACACTAACCAACCAAGAGAATGCTCCCATTAGTACACTGCCACAACATCCCTCCAAACTCTGCGCCGATCAGATACCCAGGTCTGAAGGAAAGGTCGGAAAATCCCTGTCAACTTCTTTATTAAATACTAGGAGTATGCTACCCTGTTCGACCTACCAGACAGCGATATACTGCGCTGCTTTGAACTTGAACTCCGTTCCACAGCATACTACTGGTGGGAGGTAGTGCATGCCGGAGTCACAACCTACGCACAATTCCGACACAAGTTCCCGGAGGAAAAAGATCCAGGGAAAGCAGAGAGCCCAGCTGCATGCCGAGTGCTTTATCCCAAGGAAAGGGAAAAGCCTGGAGACGCACATTACAGAGGTATACGAAAAGTGGCGCCCCCTCACTCCGCATATCGGCGATGACGAGTTCGTTGACGTGGTGCCGCACCAGTTATCCTACATGTTTCAGACGCACTGGACCGGCAGACAGGATGAAACTCCATTTGTGCAGAAGCTCAGGTATACGCTTGTTGTTTGCATAGAGATAAATATATCTCAAAATATGGTATTTAGAAGTAATCTATTACACACACTTCAAAAATAGAGCGTTATTTCCTCTTGTAAATGTAAGATTTTAATAAATCTTACAACAATGAGAGTAAAAAGTTCATTAAATTTAGACACACAGAGTACGCAGAATTAAAAAGTTACACATCCAAAACTTTGTTTTTAAAATTACACACTAAAATCACACATGCATATAGTGCAGCTTAAGATGATAGAGTTATGAAAAACTACCTGAATCAATAAAATTACATGTTTAGAAAGTATCTGAGTCTATACAATATGTCAGAAAAACAAAGTTTATAAAATGGCGATTTTACACCTACAGAGAATATATAACTAAATTTTTTCCTGAGGAAATGCACCTTATGTGTTAAAATTGCAGTTACTGTCGCTAAGTTGGCTTTCTCTTGTGGAGGAAGTAATAAACGAACAATTATATTATACACTCTGGTAGATACTAGATGCACATTTACAGTACTGTGAGTGCAATATACAGTAGGGCCTACATAAACTTGTACAAATTTAAGGATGTTTATATTAGATTCAGAAGAAAACAGGCTGTTGTAAAAATACATCGAAACCACTACAAATTGGGCTTCCGCACAAACACACAATAATTTATATTGGTCCAAAAATTGGGCTCAAAAATGCTGTGGTGACTATTCAATTAGTTTCAATTCATTTGTATCTATTTAAGAAGATGATTCAAGTACAAATTTATGAAAAAACGTTGTATGCTAAATAATAAATCTTACCAGTTTAGTTACGGTGGTAAGAAGATATGGAAAAAATCAGTTTTTTTTTTTTAAACTTGGGTGTTTGAAACAAATTAAGTATTAAAAATATTTGCTGTGTCAAATTATTAGAATAGAAAAGTAAATATGGACATTGTCACACGAAAACACCAGTTTCAAATTAAAATATTTCAACACGCTAATAAAACAGTATTTTGTGCTACACAAGAGTGTGATCGAAGCCTGCCTGAACGACGCATTTTTCATCCTAACCGCACTTGCCAACATGATGAGAGTTTACTCACAGTTATCCTGGTCCAGCACACACAGAGTAACTGAAACAGAAATCAGATAAAGGGGACAACCCCTGATCAACCGCAAAGCAACTGTGCTTAAACACAAAACACTTAGACACTTAGAAAAGAAAGTTTATGAACCGTGGTTGCTTCTATCACTTCTCCTGTATCCAGATCTTGAATTAGATTCTTATTGGTGTATTCCAGATTAGGCTCTACTGTAGTTTATTTTCCTGTGTTGATCTTCTGTTATGGTATCTGCGATGTTCGTTATTACATTTCATTTTGAAGTGCCCTCTTGTTGTATTGTTGTATGTTGTAATGATGATAGCAACACGTCGTTCTTCCTATGACGCCTATTAAGTTTTGGCCGGAGAATTGATTCTTCATTGACATTTGCTTCCCTTTACTTACATACTGTTATGTGTTATCTGACACGAGGGTTTGCTGTCAGATTTGTATGTTGAAGGCCAGCAACACTAGCTATTGCTTCATAGTGTTTGAACCGCCGCAGAGTGCTATTGTTAACCGCAGAACATTTGGTGACTGCGAGTTCAGGTTATCTAAGTGTTTGTGTGTAAATTTATAAATGGACGTCGCAACAAGTAAATTGTGCATGCCCCGTGGAGACTTTGGAACGGTTGGGAATCCCAATGACACAAACTCACACCACTTCACACGTAAGCTGAACACTTAAACACACACACACACGCGCACACGCGAGCGCTATAGTAAGTGCTGGAAGCACGGGTCTCGACAGCCAACGCTCGAACTATGCTCCAAACTGCGGAAATAGGGCGGTTAGAGTGTTTTAGTACTGTGTTAATGCACGCTGATAAACTTGCAGAGAATGTGTCACTGTTGGACTAGGCGAGGAAAGAAGCCGGCAGTCGAGCGACGCGACGCGAGACGAGAAGCACAAAACAAATCGTGTTCAGCCCGTGAGCTAACTGACATTGCCCGACGTTCGCCTGCAACGAGATTTGACTCTGGGCCCGAGCCATCGCGAAGATCCCCGAATAGTTCCGAAAGAAGGGAGACGGCACACCTGCGTCTGGCGGTGCACTGACCTACCCTACAGACAGCGGCGTACCGCATTGTCACCGAGCAAATATCATGTGTTATTTTATTTACCCATTTGCATTTTTCTTGATAATTATGATGCTTTCAGAGTTAAGAACTGCGGTGTATTATATATATGTCTTTTGCTGAATGTCCATTTGCATCAGATCCCCTAAATTTAATATGTTTTGAATTTACTCTTGAATAGAATTAATGTCACAAGTGTTGCAATGATATGATTGAAATTTATGGCAACCATCCAAAATCTTTTGTTTCAAAATTTGTTGCTTAGCAAAGTGTTGCATCTCATCAAATTTCGGCGGTGCAATAGTGTAACGTCGTAAAATTGGGCCATATGCGGATTTCAATTATTTATGATTTGCAAGATGCAGTATGTTTTCACAGATATTATTTTTATTGTTGTATTAATTGTGTTAATTGGTATGTAATTTCGCTACACGCTTAAATTTTGTGTTTTAGTTTATCGTAAACACATTTATATTTCTTTCCAGCCTGTTATATTTAATATGTTTAGAAGGCCCTAGTATACGACTGAACAGTTATTGATCTGTTGCCATGTTTATTAAGTGATGCGATGAGAAATTCTTGTTTTAAAAGTAAGCAACTCACGATACCGTAATTGTACATATTAAATAATCTATTAAGCAATATATTTAGAAATATTTTTTAATAAGTAATATTATGGACATCTATTTAAGTCTTAAAATGAGATACGTAATTTCATAGGCTGAAATTAATTAAATTATTTGTAAACATAAATATTTATTTTTATAACATACAATTATTAATTGTTATGATTGTCATGTTTCGTAATGGTTTTGTAATGATACCTGGACTTTTTAAAGCGTTATAAATGAAAATACGCTTAAATTTTTTATTAAAAATTAGCGCTACGTAATACCTTTGTTAAAAACATTTAAACAAGTAAAATTTTGCAAACAAAATCCACAGTTACAATATTTGTGCATTCGTACTTCATACAAAACCTAAACCGTACTATTGTGTTAATTGCGGTAGCGACTGAAATTATTTTTAATGAACTTGCTGATTTGCGTGCTCAACATTGCTGGCAAATTTTTTTTTCAAAACAGTTAGTAACAGTAATAAATAAATATATTTTTTTTGTTTTTATACAAAAAGAAAAAATATGTTCGAAACATTTATCCAAATGTTAAAAGTTGATATGTAACAAAAACTTCAACACCCCACAACCTTCACCACAACCGCCACACACATTACCACTTGTGCTGTCACACACTTGTTGGTGTCGCACAAGCCGTGGAGTAAGTTTAACTGCCTTTACTACGAGCTTTACTGACTTTGTTTCCCAGATTTTAAGTTTTGTTAGTAATATTAAAATATGTATACTATATACATAACTCCAACTATAATACCTCAGTAACTTGCTTCACATAGCCTTGCATTTAACTGTTTCCATTTATCCCATCTGCAGTTCTGCAATCAAATTGCGGCATTTCGTCAAAGGAAATTTTAACGTCGGAAAACCCGCAGGTGTGCCGTTTGCACAGAACAACCAAATGACTGCGAGCAAAAGAAAGCATTGCATCCTAGCCATACTTCCAAGCAATCCCTGTTTCTCCTGATCTTTACCTGCGATAGAAGCTGCAGAAAGGAAGGAGAAACTGGAATTTGATCAGCTACTCCTAGCGTGCCACCTGTGGCAATTTTGACCAAAAACGGCAGATGATTATGCCTAGTCTTTAAAGTGGCGGATGCACTACAGGAGCAGAAGATCGCCGTATCTGGTGACGTGCAGTCGCAGATCGCAGCACCACATCCAGAGAGATCCTACAGTCTGTGGGGCCTGCACTGTATTTGCCGGTCTCAGCAAGAACCATCCATCACCGTTTGAATGAGGCTGGCCCTCAGGCACGGCGTCCACTGCGCCGTTTGCTTCTGACCCCTCGGCATCATGCAGCATCGTTTGCTTCTGACCCCTCGGCATCATGCGGCACCGTTTGCTT
>NQII01013524.1:0-15760 GCA_002778355.1 Clitarchus hookeri
GCATCTCTGGCCTGCCTCAGCGACGTCAATAAGCTTCCTTGGCCTGCAAGGTCCCCAGGCCTCTCGCCCATCGATAACGTTTGGGACCAGATTGGACGGCAATTTCTGTTAGCAGCAACTACAGTGGATTTGGAGTATCAGTTGCGCTGTGNTAGCCTCACGCAGCACGGGCATCTCTGGCCTGCCTCAGCGACGTCAATAAGCTTCCTTGGCCTGCAAGGTCCCCAGGCCTCTCGCCCATCGATAACGTTTGGGACCAGATTGGACGGCAATTTCTGTTAGCAGCAACTACAGTGGATTTGGAGTATCAGTTGCGCTGTGTGTGGCAGGATGTTCCTCAGGAGAACATCCGACGTCTGTATGCCTCCATGCCCGACCGTAACGCTGCCTTTCTCCGTGCTACGGGTGGTCCAACGCCATACTAAGTGCATCCTGCAAGTGTAGGTCCACTGCAATGCATGCTTGGTGTGGTACAACATTTTGATGTTTTCTGTACACACACTACCATGCCCTGTGCCTGTAACCATTTAATAACGTGCCCCTCTCATGGCACCTTCAGGGTAATCAATTCCTTTGCAAAATAAGTGTAATTACAGTTTACGTTCTTTGAAAGGAACGTGAAAAAGTTCCTTACACTTTCCATTCATATTTTTGTAATATAGAATTTAGAACAGTACTTATGACGAGGCCATTCTTAGTCTTCGCAACAAATAATATTTCCATTATAACTGCACCAACTCTGGAACTATTTTGTTCACAGTTTTACATCAATACCATTTTTGATTATAACTTCATACGTGAAACATCATTCATACTATTTCGGACACCATGTGGAGCATTGGAAAGTTAAAGTGACAATACCATTAAGTAGGCACATATCACTAAGTAGAAGATTCAATTTGGAAGAACGTTCAATACTAACTAGGTTACTGTCACAGTAATAATTTACCCAATGTACGTGGCATTCAAACACAACAGAACCAAAATAATACAGATATTTGAAAATGAGTAACATTCAAAAAACTAAGGTTGTAAAACGCTAACACTAGTATTCAAAATCATGGTATCCAACTTCAATCTAACATGGTGTAGTATAACATTGAATGTTATACTACACCATGTTAGATTGAAGTCGAACAGCTCGAACTAAAAATTTAATTTTAAAAAATTGTTTTTTCAACAACTAACATAATAGTGATGGGGTGTTCGGGAACAATTCGTTCAAAATGTACTAATCACTAAGTGAACGAAATCATATGATTCGTTTGCTACGAAATGAATCAATTCTTTTGAGTAGATTCAAAAGTAGAACACTAGCCGAAAGAATGTTAAAGATGGAGAGGATGAAAAAATCAGAAAGTCCAATTCGTTGGTAAAAAAAAAAAATCAGGAGTCAAGAGTTAGTAGAACTTGTAAAAAAAAAAAAAAGTGCGAAGACCTTCACATCCAGCATTTTGTTGCTACTATCTCTTTTAAGTGAAAATAAAAAGTCCTTTAACAATAGTTTTCTTTAAAATAGATAAACACTATGTAAATTGAGAAAGAGACGAAAATGAGAAGCAGAGAAAACTAATACGTGAAAGGAAGAACGAGTCATGACTACAGAACTGCAGTACAAGAGAACGAAATGAACGATTCTTTCGAAAAAAAATTCATTACACTGAACTGATCTGAACTAATCGATTCGTCCAGCTGAATCATTCTGCCCATCACTATAACATAATCCTGAGATTTAGTTCGGAAGAGCATACCACTTGTTTTTGAATCATACTGATTAATTTTTTTGAGATGGAAACTATGATTTAACAACAATTTATGTATTTACTTGCACAAAATCTACTTTGCTCCAAATTTTTATTAAATCATTCACAGTTTTAAATATGCNACAATTTATGTATTTACTTGCACAAAATCTACTTTGCTCCAAATTTTTATTAAATCATTCACAGTTTTAAATATGCAGGTCAGCCTAAGTTATACGAAAATTTGGTTCACGCATCTTAAAATTAGGTCCAAGTCAAATTCCGAAACTGATGATTATCTCCTTAGTGCTTCTATTTGTTGGAATGAAATAATAATCCATTTTATTCATGGGGTTATTTTTTTTGGAATTTATCAATTCACATGCAGACAAAAATAATGTATTTACAGTTACGTCACTATGCTCTATATGCCACCCCACAGTCAATGACGATTACTTGCAGCAGTTAAGGTCTTTTCAAATGGTTCGTATAAATTGCATTACACAGTTGTGTTGTTACAGTTTTCTTTCCAGAAATGAACTCAAATTGTTTTCCAAAAGCAGTCCACAGCAGAAGTAGTTTATTTCTGTTTACTTCCATCACGCACATGCAATNAACTCAAATTGTTTTCCAAAAGCAGTCCACAGCAGAAGTAGTTTATTTCTGTTTACTTCCATCACGCACATGCAATATTCCACGGAATAAAAAACAGGAAGCTTACAAACACCACTCGCAAATTGTAAACAGTCACAGCCGCCAAACTAACANATTCCACGGAATAAAAAACAGGAAGCTTACAAACACCACTCGCAAATTGTAAACAGTCACAGCCGCCAAACTAACAGGATTGGATTTTTCTCTCGCATTATTAACATGGCCGTATACTCGCTAAGTCATTATAGTAGATATTTTGATTTAATTTTTTTGATTTTGTAAGCAAGTTTTTTATTGTGGACTTAAATATGAATGCAAAACCTAGTTCCTGTTCATTTGGTAAAAAAAATGAACGTGCTCCACAATCATTCCAAACAAAAAGGAACAAAAATAACGTCAATTTGTTCTTTCCGAGCTCTGGTTTAAAAAAAAAAATTATTGGTTTCTGCCCACAAATGTTGAATCTGACAGGGAACAAGCAAATTTAAAAACCCAAATGTGNAAAAAAAAAATTATTGGTTTCTGCCCACAAATGTTGAATCTGACAGGGAACAAGCAAATTTAAAAACCCAAATGTGGAAATTGCTACAACATAACCTTCATCATAACAAAAAATATAAACTAAAAATAAATGAACAAGTGCCTTAAGTAATCATTTACATAGTTGTAAAGTTTGTCACAACTGAAACTGCATTCACAGATTGCAAATAAACAAGATGTTGAAAAGAAAAAGTCTTGACGTGATGTCCAGACTTTATACAAATGCACGTTACAGATTAAATTAAATTTTCCGAATTCACGTGCGTGTCCACATGCGCACCCACGTCCTCTATTTCCTCCATACGTGGATCACTTATGATTTACTCTCACCATATATTCAGCCCCTAAAATTTTAATAGCAGCTTCATGACAAACAAATCCTGAAAATCTGTCGCAGACACAAGTGAGTGAAAAAAAAAAAACTCATCAAATCTACTAGTGTTCTTATCTTCCAATATTACAGTACAATCCTTATTTCACGCTTTACTGGGGACAGATTGAAAACTGTGAAAATCGGGAAATGGATGGAACCAAGCAAACAGGAATACAATCTTTACGAGTTAACAGTATGCAGATTAAGAGACAACACAAATACAGACTTAATATTGCGTGCCAAAAAAGTAAATTCCTGCCAAAATTTCAAGCAATATTTTTCTAAAAAAGATCAGTTTTCGTAGTAATGCCTGTAAATGGGTATTCGAACAACTTGAACTGTGTGTAGTTTTCTCACTTCTGTCAATATTCGTGAACAATAACAAACACTGATTGGTTTACTTTGATTTCCCCAGTAGAATTTTTGCTTTATCATTTATCATGAATTAAATCACAGAATCTAATANTGATTGGTTTACTTTGATTTCCCCAGTAGAATTTTTGCTTTATCATTTATCATGAATTAAATCACAGAATCTAATACCTCCTCTCCCCTTTCTCATGTCAAAACGATTTTGGAGGCGACAGCTCTGCTTTCACGTCAAACTGTGTTACACGCAGACAGCTGCATTCTCAATATCTGCACAGAGGAGTTTCCCGAGCAGAGGTGAAGTATAATACATCCTCGACTTTGCATGGGCAGGTTTTACGAGGTCATTAATGGGTGCATGGGTGCTTACGTCCTTCTAGGCCACACCACGATTCAAATACACTCAAACCACGTTTGCACGTCGCCCCTTTCGTACAGCCACTTTTTTTTACAAGGAAATATTGTTCTGAGCCAGTCGCAGTTTACCAAATTTCATTTACAGGGCTACTAATTAAAATAACTCTATTTTTGGTTTTCAATATATAAAAGGACAGGAATTTAAGTACTCGCAGTCTAGTACTTGTCGACAGGCACACACACAAAGAGGACGACACATTTATCACGTTTTTTATTTTTATTTTTCAGGGACAATGTTTAAAACGTAATTCGCTTTCAACACAATGTCTTGTGTGAGATTGTGACAGCGTTGGTTTTTCTTATTAAATATTTCTTGCATGTATAAGACACACATACACAGTTACAAAGTCAAAATGTCTACGTGTTAAAATACTGTTTTAATTTCCTCAAGGAAAATGAAAACACAGGCTGTATCGCAACTGTTAGGCGTTTGCACAACACTGGGGTCGACTCTTTCAATATTTTTGCCTTGTTTGTCTTCTCTGCATAACTGGGTTATCATTTTGCTCAGAATATATCGCCTTAACATAAAAATCTACATTTCATCAATAAAAACGTATAATTTTTCCATCAGAGACGTGTGAACATGGTTTTATGTATCCAGTTAGCAAAATATGTTGTTTGGACATAATTTATCATGTTTACAGCAGGCCACATGGATCAAAATTAGGCCATTTTAGTTCGTACAGACAAATTTTGGGTCGCCGTGAGTGTCTGTAAAAATTAAGGTTTGACTGTAGCTTCACCCAGACTGCCACCTTAACACTAACAGTTTCCATAATTTGTTGCCAACACTAGAGTGTACTCCAACTAGTGTGTTTGCACTATAAAAATGTATTTAGGTTTTGCGATTTTATTTCAAGGAGTTTTCTTAAAAATTGTTTAATTAACCATGAACTAGCTAAAGTTAAAAACATTTATTTTTCATCTACTTGTAAAATATGTAAAATGCCCATAATAAGAATTCATGAGGCCTATGCACATTCATAGAATAGAGCTGATACCAAAATGCATGCAAAAAAAAAAAAAAAAAACATCAACATGTTTTTTCTGTTAAAACAATCTAATTCAAAAGAATTTGGATATGAAAATTACCTGAAAATTTGGGATTCAAGACCAGCTGAAAACTAATCGCAAATCACCACACAAACATTTTTCAACTCTCTACAGAGGCATCTTTCCACAATATTCATTACTGATCAACAGCTTTAAACAAAACACAGCACTACACACAATGTGGCTATTACGTTAACCACATCACATGTTCCCAGCACTCATAAAATTAGTATAACAAATTTATTTGCAATTACATAATTTCTTGCATTTAAATTTTTCATTATTGAACTTTATGGTGCTATAGTAAACTGTGATACACATTTTAAAACCTTGGGCAAAAGATAACACTGTAATGAAGATTAAAATCTTCTGTTTTTTTTTAAATTTTCTTATGGCATTTGGAAGAACAGTAACAAGACATCAACAATAAAAATTGCACAGTAGAATCTCAGTAAAAAGTACAATAAGGAATTTGACACTTTATATTTACTACTTAAAAATACATACTTCTTGCTGAACAAGTGTTTAATGATATTACATCTGCCGGGGGATTTGAAAGACATTCTTTAGAGTGAACTACTTTGTACCGAGATCTTACTGCAATGTCAATAAAAGGACTCGACATTCGGTAGCTTGCTGGAGTTGGCCCGAGCCAGCTACTTGGAGCTGCTGTAGAAGGTGTGCTGCGTGGTGGAGTTGTCGGCCACGGGGTCGGCCGCCTGGGGCGGCACGTCCGTCGGCTCGCTCGACTCGGGGAGCTTCATGAAGGTCAGATCATTGCCGCTCCACATGGAGTACAGGTGAGCTCGCACCTCCTGTCGCACACACATACAACACCTTCGTCGTCACGTTCGCAGCGCTGTCACACCAACTGATCACCATAATCAGACCCCCAACTTCAATAAGAGAAGCCACAGTCCCCGAGAACGATTTTGTAAAATTATTACTAGTGATGGATCAAGACTAGAGAAATTAAGTCAAATCAAACTAACAAAGACTGACTCATCACTTGAGTCGACTCGTCACTTGAGTTGAGGTTTTTTTTCTAGCATGCATCGAGCTACTGAACGCACAAGTCGAGTCAAGGTGCTTTTAGAACAAACGAATATTTGCACCTAACAGTCTTTATTTGTGTGTTTCGGATCAATGATTTTACGTTGCCAAACCACCAAAGTTGCGCCGGAATGAAAACTATAATTTGGCTACATGCATTGACACTCAGTTGTGGTTTGCGATGTTTGGCTGAGAGAAAACCAGAGATGCGCGAGACACCACTTCCACTTGCTGCGTGCGGGGCGCCACCATGCCAGATGAGAAGACTCTTATAGCCCATTGCACATCACAACTTCTGCAGAAAAATGCAGAAATTCTCATCTAATTATGGTTTTAAAAATGTGTGTATATAAATAATTGTGAAATTCCGAACAGATTATCAGTTCTCAACACACAAAAAAATAGCCGGGAAAAATATACGAGTGTTGATAGACAAACGAATGACATAATATTCTCCAAAAAGTTTGCTCTTTTGCACGAAGTTCGTTAGCATAGTTAGAAAATGTTTAATGACATAAAAGTAAAACTTAACTGTCTTTCCCTTTNCTTTTGCACGAAGTTCGTTAGCATAGTTAGAAAATGTTTAATGACATAAAAGTAAAACTTAACTGTCTTTCCCTTTCACTGGAAAAGAGAAAATTTCGATTTCTTTTTTTGTAAAACCTGGCTGGACAGTTTACGAGGCTTTTCAAAAAGAGGACGTTTGGCAACTCAACTCTGGCTTTGATTGTCCTGTGCTAATACTTGGCAGGGCTAAAGCACGACCTCGTTTCCTGCCCTTATGAGGGCTGGCAAGTTGGGAGAGAGACGCTTAGGTACCAGCGTAGCATCGTCGCATTCTCACCACCCAAAAAAATAAAAACCCACTAGCAAACATATTTATTGACAGCGACTTCAAGCATTTTTGCTGAGTGTTTCATATTTTCCTCAGGTTTTTGTATTTTATCGACGGTTCCAAGAATTACCTCATAAAATCACTACTCATATAAAATGTAGAGATTTGAAGAACTATTCATCACTTTTCTTAGGGATCAGGGAAAAGCATTGTAAATTGCCAGAATTTGTAAAAAAAAGGACATTTTTGCAGTGGTTTTTTTTCCTACATGGAATATATTCACACAACACAGTAGCACTACAGGACTGGGCCAACAACCTTCCAAATGCACATCAGAACCGCTACTGTACAATAAAATACACTCAGTCAACCAGTAAATTTCACTTTAAAAATACATCTTTCAAATCCTTGCCAGATGTCACGTCATTTATAAAACTGGTCCCTTTCTGGACTTTGTACTGAGACACTACTGTATCCTGTGAAGTTCTCGGCAAACATGGTTTTATACTTTTGTATACAGAACGAGGCAGCACAGTGGTCACCACTTGACACAATTCGAGAGGACCTGGGTTCGATTCCTGGTCTCGCCAACCTGATTTCAGTTTTTTTTGGGGTTTTTCGAAATCCCCAGGTGAATGCTGGGAAGGTTCCTTAGTACAGGCTCAGACAGATTCCTTTCCAACACCTCAATAAAATGTTCCCTTACTTAGCCCTTGTTGCTATTCTAGGGCTGGCTCTCTCTTTGTGTGTGTGTATGTATATATGTATGTGTATATATATATATATGAACAAAATTACTGATGATAGCTTTAAGACAATTTCTTGTAATTTACCCACTACCCTGTCATTTGAGAGAGTGCATTACGTACAGCCAATATGTCTGTGCCAAATGTCAGTAACATAGCCTGGTTGCCAGATAAGTTTGCTACACGTAATAATTCACTCTCTCTCCCATATTATCTACTTATCATTTCATGACTAAGAAAATTTTAAACAAACAAATTGATTAACATATGCACTCTTACCTCAAGTGGTAGGACTGACATCCCAAAAAAAGGTGTCAAATGCAATCAGAACAGTTAATGCGAAGCATACAATGAAAAGTTATGCATAAAACCACTTGTAAACAAACAATTTTAATACGAAATACGAGCATAATGAAATCAAAGTTATTTGTCATAATCTTTGCTCTGCTGAATGCAAATTGAAAGTGGAAGAATACTCGGCAGGGACATGCTTACGTGGTAGCAGTGGCTTGGGAACGTGGGTGATGAAATTAATATTCCTGCAATGAGTTTTAACTTGAACGCAGTAAGGAAAAAAATAGAGACTGCTACGCGACGACAGCACAGTTTGACAAGAGCACTCACCGCGCCTCCTTCCGAGCCGGTCGTTGAGCGGCTGTGCAAGGAGTGGCTGGAGGAGGAGTCGGTCGACGAGCTGCTCTTCCTCGACGCCAGGATGGCCACGTCCATGGGCGAGGTGTACATGTCTGTGCTTCTCTCTCCAGCGTGCGCCGAACCCTCCGCGTCACACCACCTGCACACACAGACATCCCTCCTGTCTGGGGACACCGACACACTGCACGGACCAGCACGCCTTCGGATACTCCCTGGGAGTCCCGAGGCACCAGAACATCACTTCACTGACAGGAAGCAAGCCGCTAGACCAGAGCTATTCAACTACAGTAAACTCTCAATTCTATGACATTTCATGGTTCCCAGGAAAAGGATAGTTATTTTGACGGGGACTTTATTGGAAAAACATTTTCAATGGAATTTTTTTTCAGTTACCCAAAAAAAGGGTTGTCATTTCGAGAGGGTCGCTATTCCAGGGGTCGTAAAAACGAGAGTTGAATGTAGTTTTCCCATCAGCCACTTACAAGTAATTACAGCACTTGATGTGCTCTACTCATCACAAAAATTTCATATGCTGGAAAGCTTCCCGTAAGGGAATGCCACAAAAATACGTTTTTTTAGCATGAACAAGCATTTTTAACATTTTTCTCCAAATTTTCTGCACAAAATTTTTCAGTCCATACTTACGAACCAATACATGGTTTTCTAGAGAATCTAAGTTTGAATATGATGAAAGCATAAACTCAGCAACACGGGGACAGGCGTACATGTGCGGCTGGCAGTCCGAGGCGTGCCAACTGGCGCGGTGGGTCTGCGGTGAGCTGCTGCCCCTGCGCATGCTGGAGCGCTCGTCGCAGCCCGCCCCGTCGCTCCAGTCCGGGGATGGCCCATCGTACGTGCAGCTAGTCAGCGTCACTCCTGCATACACCACCACATCCAACTGACTGCACAAACCAAGTGCTCTTTACAGAGTGGCCACAATTGTGACTTTTAAAAATACATTTAAAAAAGGAGACAGAATAAACAGGTACTTACAGGGTGGTACTCGGGGGATGGATAGAGATAGATATATATATATAGGGACATACACACACACAAAAGTCGAGCAAACACATTTCCACGCAGATGCGCAGATGGTGTTAACAACATTCGCCGCTGGCCTAGCCAGCGAAACGCAGCGACCATGTATCCACATGGTATATTTATTTGCCAGACCTTTGGTTGTGCGTTTTATCCACGAGTATCGCCCTGCGAGCACTTGTGTATTCTGTCTCTCCTTTTTTATAATGTAATCAGTGGCCTAGCGGCCTATTCCCGCCACATCTTATAAAAATACACGTTATTACAGTATTAACTTTTGCACAACTGAAATGGAAACTATGAGTAATTTTCCTAACAGCCTGGCCTTACCAAAAAATTTGACAAAAATATATTTTTTTGGTGAGACTCACAAACCCGGCTCACACATTTGCAAATTTCATTTGCTCTGGCAAGTAGTACGCAAGTGGAAACATTTCCTTGTTACTAGAAATTAATTTGCATTTACAATATCTATATTACTTACATAATAAAGTTAACACAGAGGATGATATATTTCCATGTTTTATTCTGGGTTAAGTGATTACCGTAGAACTACATTTTTTACATACTTGCATACAAAAAAATACTGTATAATACACAGAGGAGTGAGTAAGAAGGAGAGATGAAGACTGGAGAATGGAGAGATGGTGGGAAGAGGACAGATGGAGAGGCCTGTGCCGCAGACGCACCTGGCCAGTGGCCGGAACCTGCTCCTGATGGCGAAGTGGAGAATACTGAGTCGAGTTCCGCCGATAAGTTTCACTCCCATCCAAACTCGAGGATAATGAGTTTACAAGTTTACGGCCTACGGAAAACCCACAAACCACAATTCTATTGTGGTTTGTTGCTGCACGAAGTGTGGTGACAATAAAGACCTACCACAGAGGCAGTATTTCCAAACTTGTTAGAAATGAAACATTGGCTACATCTGATCAAATATCTGTGAAGCTAAATCTGACACAACGGCCACAAACTCAAATTCAAAGAAGCGTTTCATTTGACGTTAGGGTTGATCAGATTACTTGATATGGTTCCCACTCTTTTAGCTGAATATTTCTATTACTATTCAAGCAATTCAAAGAACTTTTTATTAAAATTCTTGAGGACCCAAATATTTGTCATATCCACATGGTGGCTAGCAAAACCCACAGAAAAAAAATTCCTGACTTTTCCAGGTATCTTCCCACTTCTCCCTATACATCAACAAAAACTCTATTAAAATCAGCCAAGATACAATCACTACAGACATTTTTTTTTTTGCAACACTTATTAAAAATGACACACAAATCTATACTTGAAAATACAATTTGGGCTGCAAGTAACACCGACGTAGTTGCACCTTGCGATCCTCCAAAAGTCACAAATATTTGAACAGCATCCTGAGAAGTCTATATGTGCATACATTTTTCATTGATCTCATTCCCCCACATAAGTTAATTCATGCGGAAAACATTATTTAAATGGCGTGAAACAAAAAAAAAAATAATACTATCCTACACTGTACTTTCTACACCTCGAATTAACTCCACTACTTTAAATAATACAAAAATTTTGAGCACAGCTGTAACACCTGTTGTTATGTCAGAGAATTAAGTAAGTTACGTGCGTTATGACTTGGTAAGGAACGAGAACAAATTATATTTGTACCTTTGTAATATTTCCGAGAAATAAATAAGAAATAGCGTTATCGTAAAAGGAAACTAAGTTTCTCGACATTGTACGGCTTTGGAACGACCGTCTGGCGTCTGCCATGGTTGTTTACTAGACTGCTTGCGCCGTTGGTTTAATTCCGCGGCAGCGCTGATAGTACTCGAGCGAAGCCATGCCATTTGAAAAACAAAACACGTTTGATTATAACAAGAAAAAAAATGACAAAGCTTGAATGAAGCTATTCGTGTGTACCATAAATTTTTCTTACACACTTTAATTTGCCATGAAAAAATACCATTTAAAACCCTCTATAAAGATTACGCTCTTTTAGGGGCTTTTATATATTTAATGAATTTTATGGGGCATGGGAACCCTGCTCGAGGACTGACCTGGTAGATGCTGACTGGGATGGTACAGCTGGGTGGAGTTGGTCCGTCCTGGCCGGCAGGACAGAAAATGTATAACCTCCTGCAGCTGCTCCTGGCTGGCGAGCGACGAGTGCCACACGGAGTCTGCGGAACAAACACAATCCTCTCAGCTCGAGACACGTGGGCCGTGCCGCTGCTCGACAGTTCGGATCTTTAGCGCCGACAATCAAAGCAACGTCAAATTGCAGCGGTGGAAAAAACATGAGCGGTGCCTGCCACCTCTCCCACACGCGAAAATCTGGGCCTGACCCCACCAGGAATTAGCACAGTTTGCGATGATGGCAAGCACCTGCCTATACTAAGTTACCAAAGCCCCGATTGACAAGCAATCAGAACCAAAACAAACACGAATCACAAAGCACACTATTTCAAATGTTTGCATTATAAAATGTACACATACTGCACTAGTACTCACAGGGTGGTAATACGTGGAGAGACAGACAGAGAGAGAGAGAGAAAGAGAAAACAGAAAGAGAGGGAGCCACACAAACACACACACACAAAAGTCAACAGTTGGACAAACACATTTGACACACGGATGGGCGGTCGCACAACATTTCGCTGGCTAGGCCAGCTTGATCAGACGGCAAGTGGTGCGCATCCATCAATGAGGAAAATGTATTAGTCCGGTGCGTGCGTGCGTGTGGAAACGTAATTTAGCAGAATTTTTATCTGGGCATTGGGAATGTATTTTCCAAGGAGCATGATGGCTGTAACAACGAGGGAAAGAATTCCAAATGAAGGGGTACGAGAGAAAGTACAGATACAGAAGCTGGAAGAAATCACAGAGGAGGCCAGAATGAGGTAGTACAGGCAGGTCTAGTGAGAGGTTGACAAGAAGAACTGTTGGTACTGAAGTGCAATGAAAAAAAGCAGAAGCAAGTGGCTGAGGGAGTGAGGACAGGCAGACATTGGGAAGCAATGTCAGAGAGGGAGGGAAAAGGCAGGAGAGGCAGAGAAGGGGGAAGGGGGAAGAGGGACAGATGGAAGGGGAAAGAGAGAGGGTTACAGCGTGAAGTAGACGGAGGGAGTGTGAAGTAGTGAGAGGGAGAGTGGGAAGGAGCAGAAGAGTGTGAAGGAGAGAGCAAGAAAGGGAAGAGGGGGAGGGATAGAGTAAAATAGATGAGCGAAATTGGGAGAAAAAGAGAAAGGGGATGGGAGAGGAAGTGAAGTGCACAGAGAGGGTGACAGGAGGGAAGGAGAGGGTGAGAGAAATGGAAAGGGTGAAGAAGAGAGAGGGGGTTAGAGAGGGAGGAGTAATGGGGTGGGGGAGAGGGCTGGAGAGATGGATGGAGTGGGGTAGGAAGGATGAGGGGAGGATGGGGAGGGTGAAGAAGGGGGATAAAGAGGGAGGAGGAGAGAGGGAGAAAGGGAGGGGTAGAGAGAGGAAGAGTAGGAGAGTGAGTGAAGAGTTTAGGGGGGCTCTTAACATCGAGACCTTGAGAGCGATGAGGGTGAAGCAAGGCGAGTATGGAGCAGTGCCGGAATGTAAGGACGGAGAAAACGGGAGATCCCTGAGAAAACCCACTGACCAGTGGCATCGTCTAGCATGATTCCCACATGTGAAAGAGAGCAGGAGAGAGGGAGAGAGGGAAAGTAGGGAAGAGAGGGGTAGAGTGAAGGAGGTAGAGGGAAAGAGGATGACAGGCAGTCAGGGTGAGTGGGAAAGAGGGATAGAGAGGGAGAGTGAGACGTAGAGAGAGTAGGAGGGAGGGAAGGAAAAGAGGGATAGATGGGAAGAGAGGGAGAGAGAAGGAGACCGAGTAGGAGGGAGAGTGTAGGAGAGAGTAGGGAAGAACGGAGAGAGAGAGAGGGAGAGGGAGTAAAGAGGGGGAAGAGATGAGCGAGGGAGAAGGCAGAGGAGCAGAAAGAGAAGAGAGGATGTGATGAAAGGGGGAGGGGGAGATGGGGAGGCTTGGAGGAGAGGAAGGGGTACACGGAACAGGGATGAGAGGGGATGGTGGTGAGAGGTGAGGGGGAGTGGCACAGACAGAAAGATGGAGGCATTTTACCAAAGTGGCCCATGCACAGGCTGGAAACAGCTAAGGATGATGACTTATAGGGTTGATAACATTTTAGCAAGCTATTTATTATAGAAAATTCATTGCAAAACCAAACCAAAAATAAATGTAATATCTGGAGTATTTTTCACAGATGTTCTTGCATACATTTAAATTTCTATTTTATGTAGTTTGGTTATAAAATAATGAAAACAAACAAAATGATTAACAGACAAAAATTTTCTTTGCTGGTGCACCAAATGAACATTCATTAAATACCTGAATATTCAATGAAATCAAGAATTTTCATATTATTACTACTTTCCGCAAACAAATTTCTTACCAAAATAAAAATTATAGTAGTCATTTTTCGTTTTAGTTTTGGTATATACTCAATACTCACACAACCCTAATGACTTATAAAACCAATATAATAACTTAATTTTTTGTAAGTAAAACTTAAAGTGCATTGTCTTATGTTTGGATAAATAACGTAAATCAATATGGCGAGGGAGTAGAGACGGCTACAGCACCTGGGGTGGTGGAGCGGCTCCTGTCGAGGGACGAGGACGGGGGCACAGTCAGCTTGGCAGGGGGGTGCAGGCGGCCGTGCCACGCGCTGTGGTGCTCTGCGAGCAGCGAGCTCTCCCACGGCATGGACCAGCGCCGCATCGTGCCATCGGCAGGCTCCCCCCCAGCCACGGCACGGGCCTCGGCGGCCGCGGCCTCCGACCAGCGGCGCTGGGGGCCCTGCAGCGTGCCGAGGGGCAGGTGCGGGGGGACGGGCCCCCGGTACAGGTGGGAGAAGCACTGCTGCAGCAGCCCCACGCTGCAGTCTGGGTCGTGGCGGTCCCCTGCCTGCTGACAGCAGTTGGATGATGCCATGGCTCCCAGGAACTCGCAGCACGCGATGCAGAACTGCTGTTGTAGGTTGATGAACGTCATCAGGCTGTTACACACCATCTGCTGCAGGGAACCGACACACATGTGCACACTAACTCACCACACACTCTCTCGTGCTACTTTTACCTCAGCAAAAACACAAATCTGTAAATCATTTCTATGGTCACACATAAGGAACTATTTTATCTGCAGAGATTCACGATACAGTGGTATCATCTTTAGTTGTTTCCAGCCTGTGGCTGAGTTAGCTTGGTAAGTTTTCTCCATCTTCATGTCTCTCCACCACTTTCCCTCTCTCACCGTTTCCCACTCTTCACCTCCTTTCCTCACTCCAGCATCCGCTTGCTCCTCCCATCTCTTCTTTTGTCTTTCTTACAGCCTTTTCCCTTTTTACTTCAGTTTCCAAAATCCTTCTTGTCAACTTCTTACTTGCCATCCTCTTGACGTGGATATACCACCTCATTCTTGCCTCCTCTATGATGTGTAAACCATAATATCACCAACCAGTAGTCAATCTGCATTATTATGATGAACAAACCCATTTCCATAAACAATGCTCTGGTGATATAGATAAAACAGCGAAACCACCCCTCATAGAATACAGAGGAATTATTGTACTGTAAAGCTAGATTGCATCTTGAGAGATGGTCTTATTTTCTTCATAGCAGTACTAACACATTAAAACGACATTTGCCTCTTTTCAGGTCTTGCAAAAAAACACAACCAGCCTCTTGGCCCAATACATGATAAGATAATTAATATATAAAAGTCCAATCAAAATAAAAGAAAACTGAGGGAAAGAAAACTTTTCATACTAAATGGACCATCAAAATTTGTGAACATAAAAAGTTATTTCAACTATCAGAATATTGTTAACACCCACCTACACATAGATATGTGTAGCCCAGCAATATTTTTCAGTCTATCTACTGTCTCTACTGTTTTGCTTGAATCTTTTTTTTCTTCTTCTTTATTATTAATATTATTATTATTTGGAATGGTTATGCTTAGTAACAATTCTTACTAATAAAAGTGAACCATGTTTTAAATTATATAGGAAGAGCACTAAACCAATTATTTTGATAACTGTCCAACCACTTTAGTACATATAACTAAATTATCTCTCATATTCAAAAAACTGCAGAGGTTACATATGAGCATACACACACTTTTACCACTTTGAAAATTAACATTAAGTGGTAGGACGAATAACGCACATTTATTTGGACGACAAGTCAAAGTACTGTGGTAGGTAAAGTTCAAATGAGAAAAAAAAAATCTTTGCACAGCTTTGAGGGAGGG
>NQII01013525.1:0-13229 GCA_002778355.1 Clitarchus hookeri
ACGATACAAAATGGGCGGGGAAAATAAATCAAACAGTTCCTTCAAACTTTTCCAGTTAACCGTAACCGAACAATAATACTATGCATAAAACATATTTAATAGGTACCTTGTGATTAAATCACATTTTTAGTTAATGCGAAGTAGTACTTCCCAGTTTTTAGCCTACTTTCCGAAGTGTGTGTATGTGTGTAATAATGTGTGTATCTCTGTGTGTCTGGGCTATGTGTCCCCTCACCTACTTTTCAATTTTTGAACGCGTGAACAGAATTCCACCGAAGTAGGTATAAATGTAGTACTAAGTAAGGACACTTGACTTTTATAGTTTTCGACTACGTTGGGTGCTTACTTTCAAAATGGCGGCTATTTAAATATTTAGAATGCTATGCAATATATAGGAAATCGTTACGCCAATTTAAACCAAATTTTGTATGTTTGCAGGGTAAGGTGTAAACAATGAATTCATACGTAGATGTTATTGCTGGTCTGCCATTTATGTTTACATCTCAAAAATTACTCTAGCAATTTTCACCAAATTTTGTAAGTAAGTAGTACTATTGTAGGCCATGTAACTTTATGCAATTAAAATACATAAGACATTTACTTTCAAAATAGCGGCCGTAAAAATATTTTATGTTTATTTGGTATAACTAACATACCTTTTAAACAATTTCAACCAAATTTTGTATTCTGACAGCATCATATTTGAAAAAAAAAAACTGCTCTTGTCGGCCATTTCGTAAGATAACGCTACATGAATTAATACAGTTTTTGTGTAATATCTCGGGAAACAATTGACCGATTCCTACCAAATATGGCACACTAGTATTACTGTGGCAGGTGATGTTAACTGATACGTTTTATGTAGTTCAGACACTTATTTTCAAAATGGCGGCTCTAGAGATAATTTAATTTTGTATGTTATATCTTCGAAACAATATAATTAGTTCCAGTACAACTTTTCATGCTGACTGTATATACTATAACCATCCAATGTGTTCACAAAAAATCAGTTTTTTCCTCAATTTTGTGAAATAGTATCACATGTTAATTTATAATTATGCGATATCTCTGAAAAAAAAACTATTTCTACCAAATTTGGCAAACAAAAAATAGCTCTACGGCAGGCCATTTAAACTGATAAACTTTGAGAGGGTCAGTCATATATATTTTCAAATTTGCGGCCATATAAAAATGTTGGCTCAGAATGTTTTATCTACGAAACTACAAAACAAATTTCAACTTAACTTTGTATGCTGACAATATCCATTATATCCATACAATTTTCTATGCAAAGCCTAATTTCTCCACTATTTTGCAAGATAGCCCCACGTTAAATAAGAAAGCTTTTATGTCGTATCTCGGGAAACAATCGACTTATTCCTTTCAAATTTGGCTAAGATGTTGTACTGTGGTAAACCATGTTAATTTATACGTTTTAAGGTATGCACGTCTCTTATTTTCCGAATGGCGCCTATACAAACATTTTAGCTTGGTGTGTTGTATCTACGGAACTATGTAGGCCTCATCGATTTCAGCTTAACATTGCATACTAGCAGTATAGTATACTATCGAATGCGCTAATACATGACATTTTTGTTATCCCTTTATGAAGATTGTCAAATGAAAAATATGGAAGATTTATTTTATTTCTCAGAGACTAATAAACTGATTTTCACAAAATTCTTCACACCGGTAGCATTATGGTAAGCCATGTAAACTTACATGTTTTCAGTTGCTCAATCACTTATTTTCAAAATGACCGCACTGTAAATATTTTAGGTTTGTAAACCCTATGTGGTTCGAAACATTTGACTGATTAATTTCGAAATTGAAGCTCGAATCCGACCTCAGTAATGCAGCCGATTGCACACTAGCTTATGGCAGAGGTTTTCTGGGTTTTAGTCCAAGGCAAGGCACGTGTGTATTTGTTATTTTCTCACTACTGTTGCATATGATTCTGGTTTCATCTCTAATAATAATGCTGTCAACGAGACTAGTCCTACGTACCAACTTGGCTCTTAATTAATTATTTAAAATAAATTGCACCCGTGTTGAGGAAAGTAGGCTCATTAGTAATATAAGTAACTTCTTGTTTTTTTACAGTTTTCCTGATTTTTATAGCTATACAATCAAAGAAAGACCAAAAACTAAAATATTAAGACATAGTTAAACAAAATTCTTGTGAAATAAGAATGTGCGAACTGTTTCTGGGGCCTTCGTTTTCCACCAACTGTTTTCATCTTTTGATTGAAAAGCTTAATATTCTTATGTACAGTATAAAACGTACATGCCACAGCGTGTAAAATCATGAAATCCAAGCACATTACGAGCAGCTAGTATCCAGTGACAATAAGGAATTATTTATTCACTCCAAAATAAATTATTACTGGCCACAAAAGTTTATTGGCAACAACTAAAAATGTTGCGCTTGCCACAAAATAATTTGGCAGGGTGAATACCAACAAAAAATCTCGTGGCTGCCACAAAGTATATTTTCTAGTTTGCTCTACCTTTTTTTTTTGTAGAAAACTTAATTTTCTTTAATTTTTATACAGCACATTTTACCGTAAAAGCAATACTAAACGGAGATACAGGATTTTCCGCGATTCAACCGACACAGCGTGTTATACAGATTATTGGCAACAAAAAATGTCATATACACAAGTAGACTATGCAGCCCCATTTCAGAGTTCTAGGGATGTAAATGCAATTATAACCCAAACTGGAATTATTTAATGTCTTTAGTGCAACTGACCACATTCATATTGAATGTCTCACACGAGCTGTTCAAAATTTTCCCTATATGACCGTAAGAAGGCAGCGATCCGTTGTAGCCTACCATAGTATGTCGCCACTGCATGCCTGCAAGTTCATTTGTGAGTTGATTAGTTGCGTCGGTTATCGCCCGTAGCAACTGGTCTCGTGTGTCTGATCACCGTCCGCTGTAAACCCTACTCTTCAGGCAGTCCCAGAAGAAAAGGTCTAAAGGAAAGAGGTCTGGAGAGCGTGCCGGCGATGGAACTGATCCACCTCTTCCAATCCACGTGCGCGGATACTCAGCTGCTGCACCACGCCCATTTCTGTCACAGTATCAGTAAACTAACACCATGTCTGCATACTCTGCACGTGTAAACATTCCTGACATTGTTGCACATCCACTCGTCTCGACACACTAACAAAGACCGGGCACGCCAGCCACACTAGCGGTGTCTGCTTACGGTCAGATTGCGCCCATTTTGAACAGCTTGTGTGGGACTTACAACATAAATATAGTCAATTGCATTCGCGATATTCAGTCATTCCAATTAGTGTTTTTATTGCATTTACGTCCCTGTAACTCTGAAATGGGGCCTACTTGTGTATAAAACATTTTTTGTGGTCAATGATCTGTACAACACGCTGCCGAAGTATGTCGGTTGAGTCGCGGAACAATCTGTTTATCAGAAAATAATTTGTACGCATTTGTTTACAGCGTAGTACAGCGAGCACTCCTTGGATCCAATATGATTTTTTATATATTATTCCTAGGGACATCCCATTTTCGCAAAAATAATTTAACTTACTTTATGTACTTCAATATCCTACTTGCACTCCTGCTATTTTCATTGCATTACTGTCCGCGTGCGTTCGTCGGGAGACAGTCTGGTGTTTACACTGAGCCAATGAGAATTAGGTTACTACGGTACTGAACGTCTGTGATTCGCGGGCAGGCACCTAGGACGCGCGGTAGTTGAAACTACCCAAATGCTGAAGTGGATCTGAGTTAAAGTGTTTTGAAATACAACTTTACAGGAATTTTTTTTCGCAAAAATCGGGTGTCACTAATTATTTCTTACGTCCAAATGAAAGTCTGTACCAAGTATCATTTCTGCGATTTTTCCGAAGTAAAGTCAATTTTTATCTTAAAGTGCCTGGGCTACATGTTAGTTTTCCAGTTCGCTTAAATAGTTTCCAGCGCAATTTCAATGCTCCCGGATGTGCGATGTAACGCTGGCAAGTATCAGTCAAATTCCCCCCCTCAGGTATTTTCTGTGGTGCGACCCGTGGCGGAGCTTTCGCGTGCCCACGCGTTAGGACGGCGTAACTAGTTAATTGGATAATGGATCTGATTACTCACGACATGATTCGATTATACGTAATCAATATAGAGGGTCCAGGCCGAGCAATCTCTTAGGGCAACATCAACATGTGTGATTTATGTTCCCCTGTGGTGAAGGGATTCGGAGGAGGGTGGGCGAGGGCTGCACTGCTCTACGACTTGGGAACACCATGTGCGCACGCCTGTAGGGCCGTTGGGAGCCCTGCGATATAGTGACGCGGTGACAGTAGTTAACAGACAGCATGTTGCGCATTGGTGAAACACACGGCGCGCGATGCGGTATCGGCAGGGATATCGGCGCGGTAGCGTATGTCGCATTTCACCGCTCGTGCACTCTAGCCAAGGCGGTAGGCGAAGTCGGTACGACCATTAATGGCTATTCACGATAAAGTTCAGTTGAGTTCAGAGATTTTTGGCGGCCCTACGAGATATTGAGAGCCGATGAGGGTGAAATGAGGTGATNTAAAGTTCAGTTGAGTTCAGAGATTTTTGGCGGCCCTACGAGATATTGAGAGCCGATGAGGGTGAAATGAGGTGAGAATGGAGCAGCGCCAGAATGCAAGGATGGGGGGAACGGATTTTGAAATACTGAAGAGTGTGTTGGTCCACCAATTCTGAGACTCTGAGGTTGAAAACCTGTGTGTGACTTCACTGGTAGTAGGCATTACAATCGCTACGCGCGAGCATGACGTTACTTTTGAATATGCGGCAACACGGGAAATTAAATATGCAGTACTGAACAATTCTTTCCGTTGGAAATTCTCATTGGCTTTACTCTGGTGCCATTCGTAAACAAGGAAAAATGTATGCTCATAAATATTATGTAATGGCATATTTAAGTCCTAGTATATTTACACACTTACTCCTTACAATAATTATCGAAATATTATATAAATGGTATGCGATAAAATAAACTAAGCTTACATGTAAAATACTTACGTTCCGTAAAACTACAAAGAGTTTCACAGCAAAAACTTACAGTCATGGAAACATCATCCTAACTGCCCTAACTAATATTATACACCGGAGAGCCAAAAAAACTGGTATAGGCCTGCGTATGAAAATAACAGAGGTATGAAACCAATCAGAGTAACGTGATGCGGTCGGTCGCGCCAATATAAGACAACAAGCGTCTGGCAAAGTTGCTAGATCGGTTACTGCTGCTACAATGGCAGGTTATCAAGATTTAAGTGAGTTTGAACGTGGTATTATAGTTGACGCACGAGAGATGGAACATAGCATCTCCGAGGTAGCGATAACATTTGGATTTTCGCGTACGACCATTTCAGGAGTGTACCGTAAATATCGGGAATCCGGTAAAACATCAAACCTTCGACATCGCTGCGGCCGGAAAAAGATCGTGAACGGACGGGACAAACGACGACTGACGAGAATCATTAAACGTAACAGACGTGCAACCCTTTCTCAAATTTGTGCAGATTTCAATGCTGGGGCATCAACAAGTACCAACGTGCGAACTATTCAACGGATCATCATTGATATGGGATTTCGGAGCTGAAGGCCCACTCGTGTACCGTTGTTAACTGCACGACACAAAGTTTTACGCCTTGCCTGGGCCCGCCAACACTACCATTGGGCTGTTGATGACTGGAAACATGTTGCCTGGTCTGACGAGTCTCGTTTCCAAATGTATCGTGTGGATGGACGTGTACGGGTATGGAGACATCCTCATGAATTTATGGACCTTACATGTCAACAGGGGACTGTTCAAGCTGATGGAGGCTCTGTCATGGTATGGGGCGTGTGTAGTTGGCGTGAAATAGGACCCCTGATACTTCTAGATACGACTATGATAGGTGACAGATACGTAAGCATCCTGTATGATCACCTACCCCCAATCATATCCATTGTGCATTCCGACGGACGTGGACAATTCCAGCAGGACAATGCGACACCCCACACGTCAAGAGTTCCTATCGAGTGGCTCCAGGAACACTCTTCTGACTTTAGACACTTCCATTGGCCACCTAAATCACCAGACATGAACATTATGGAGCATATCTGGGATGCCTTGAAACATGCTGTTCAGGAGAGATCTCCACCGCCTCGCACTCCTACGGATGTGTGGACTGCCCTGCAGGATTCATGGTGTGAATTGCCTCCTGCATACCTTCAGACATTAGTCGAGTCCATGCCACGTCGCCTTGTGGCACTTCTGCGTGCTCGCGGGGGCCCTGCACGATATTAGGCAGGTGTACCAGTTGTTTGGCTCTTCAGTGTGAATGCGAAAGTGTGTTTGTTTGTTTGTTTTTTCTTCTTTCACGTCGCAACGGAATAAGGGAGTAACGGATCGACGTGAGTTTTTATACACAGCTATTTGGAGGGCCGCGAAGTGACATAGGCTACTTTTTATCCCAAAAAAAAATTATCATTCCCTCAGGAAAATGTTTTTTTGTAAAAATAGCTTTTGGGGTACAATACTGCGTCAATGTAAGTGGTTAGTGTGGGACGAAAGCACAATGCCACACAAAAAAATGATCGAGGTCCTAAACCGAACTCTTCAGGGTATACGAAACAATACAGACATTATGGGAGGAATGGTTGTGTTACTGGCTTGTGACTTCCACCAAACTCAACCCGTGATTCAGAGAGGCACACCTGCAGATGAAATCAAAGCCTGTCTCAAGTCATCAAGCTTATGGGCAAATGTCAAGAAATTCAGCTTGACGTCATATATGAGAGTACACCTCTATAATGACGTTGATACAGAGCATTATGCTGATACNTCATATATGAGAGTACACCTCTATAATGACGTTGATACAGAGCATTATGCTGATACACTATTGAAAATTGGAGATGGGCTGTTAGAAACAGATGCCGAGGGCTGTGTGTCACCTACGGGGGATTGTAGTAATTTGGTGAAGAGTGATACGGAATTGATTGCTAGCGTTTACCCATATCTACAAGGAAATGTAANGGGGATTGTAGTAATTTGGTGAAGAGTGATACGGAATTGATTGCTAGCGTTTACCCATATCTACAAGGAAATGTAAATGACGACCAGTGGCTATGTAAAAGAACGATTCTAGCACCAAAAAATTACATCGTTAGTGCTCTGTTCTGGGTTCATGATCAATGTCTGTCTACGAACAAATACAGTTATTTCTCCCTATAAGTTTGTTACTATAACCATGTGAGCGTAGCCGTGGGTGAAAGCTAGTTATAATATAAAATATGGTTTAAGTGTTCGGTCTTACAGTTTCAATCCTATAATTTCGATATATAATACGATGTCTATTTAAAACTTTCTTAATCTATAGCCAATATTTTGAAAATCTTTTATTACTGTAGAATGCTTTAACATTTTGTTGAAGACTCATTTGTATAATTATGAGTTGGTTCATTAAGTACTTATTTTGAAAGCTAATTGTCCTATATTAAAGGTATTAGCAGCCACATTAGATAGTAACAGCTATTTGAATTAAAAAATGGCAAATTACTAACAATGTAGACAGATGGAGCCCTTCACTTTAACTAATATTTGTTCATAGGATTTACTGATGAATAGTATTAGGCCACACCACAGACGAAATTCATTTGCCAGCTTGGAATATGATGCAACGAAATCTTCGCACAAATAATTAATGTAAATTAATTCACTTATGATCACAAACTATACCATATAGCTATTTATAGAAAAACAAACCAAATCTATTAAATACTGATAATAAATTGCTTGTATCATGTGATAACTTACAGTTAATCAATATGTTAATTCCAAATCTGTTCGTTTTCTAAGAAGCATTTTAGATAGTTGGATCAATCCTCTATCCCAAATAGTTGAAGAGAAAGAAGGCGAGCTGTATTAAAGTAACAATATCGACAGAATGTTATGAATACATGTCTTTATTAATTTTGTCATATTTATTCTCTAAATATATCAACTACTTAAATTTACTCGTTTAAGTTATAAATAATTTGTTAGCTGGTTTTTGCATATAACAATGTTATTTGTATCTTCGCGTGTTACTCCTTTCAAACAGACTATTCAAAGGATAACACTGTTCCCATGAATAACGAACAAAAACGTATTATGAAAATATATGAGTAAAACGGGGGCCTTTATGAAATACATCTGGTACCTTTAAAATGGTTGTGTGCTATTAAACTATTTCAAAGCTAAGGTCATTGTTGTGTTACTGGGATTTGTCCCATATGTTGTATAGTATGGCCTTTGTTTACTGGATGTGTAATTAATAGGCGGAGGTGCTAACGAACTAACATATATGTGCGGGTAGGGTATACATGATACAGGAGATGTTGAAATGCCCGTGGCCTGTGTAATTTAGGCCCAGAATGATGTTTGTTGTGATTGACCTGCTGTTTCACACCTTTGCTGTACCAGCAAATTTTCAAGCAACAACATTATTTACTTTCGGACTGTCTTAAATTTTCATCAGGTAATGCAGAAACATCTGGGAGTAAAATGAGCAGAAACATTCTACGGCTTTCTTCTTCTTATTTATTTTAATTCTTAATATTCGATGAACGCCATATCAGCATAATCTAATTTACGTTTAATATGTTATTTGTTCCTACATTTGTAAGCTTGTGTGGATTGTTTGGATCTTTCTCTGTTTCGTCGGTTGGGTCGCTGAGTTGTGTTTACATGATTTGTTCATTGGACTTGGTTAGCGCCTTACTCCTCTTAGAAAGATAAATATTTGACGTTTGTTGAGAGCGCTGTACAAGCGGTACATGGGGTAGAATAAACTGCATAATCCCATGAAGGTAATAAAGTTGATTTGTTTTACAGAAATTTTACTTGACGGAGTCCTCAGAGTTTGGACGAATCCATTTTGAATGCTCGTCCATTTCTCCTTGCATTGACCTAGTTAAAATATAAATGTTTAACTTACTTTAGAAGCAGCTGTATAGTGTGTGCTATATACATTAACCACGAAATATACGCCTCTCTATAATTTTGAAATAGGAATATATACTGCGACAGTAGTTATACAGGACTAATTATGCATTTTGAGATTCATTATGAACATTGTGTATGTCATTTCATCGCTCCGAAGGCTGGAAAAATATCGTGGCTCGATATCATGAGATGTGACACCTACCGAATTATGTAGATGCTATCGACGGCTTACGTGTCAGAATTCACAGATTCCCAAGATTTGGATCTACCAACTTCAAATACAAGAATTATCATTCTGTCGTTTTGTTGGGATGTTGCGTTGCAGGTGGTTTTTACACGATGAACGATTGTGAATTTGCTGGTAGAAACAGTGGTGGAGGTATATTTCTGGTGTCAACGATTGGACGTTGATTGGAATGTGCCAGTATCAGTATTCCAACTGCATTTCGACTTCCTAATGTCAAATGTGAAAATGAATACCCACAATACTTTATTTCAGACAGCATTGATATGCAATGTGATGAGGCCGTACCCTGAAAGAAGTATCACCNGAATACCCACAATACTTTATTTCAGACAGCATTGATATGCAATGTGATGAGGCCGTACCCTGAAAGAAGTATCACCAACACAAAGACGATTTTCAATCATCGACTTTAATTGACAGAAAAATCGTTAAATGCAAATTTTAGATGATAAAAGCTTTAAAATTTTGCTTGCACACCTCCAGGGTCACAAATATAACACCATAATGTGAATACTAAAATGTGATTATGTATTTCATTATTTCATACGAAGAAGGAAATATGTACCAAACAAAATTCGTACGACCTAAGAGAACCGTTCATTACCTCCAAAAAATATGCCCATGAGTAAGTAGGGTTATGCAGATTGTGGGACAAGGGGGTCAGAGAATGCCGCCGTCCACCATATTGGATGAAGTTACATTCGCCATATTGTGCCTTAACCTTTGTCGGCCATTTTAGTAGCTAGTATGGTGCCATCTGATTTCCATCCGCCATATTGAATGGCATTACACCCACCATCCACCATCTTGGTAGGTGCAGCCAGCAGCCATATTGGTCGGTGCAGTGCGCCATCTTGGTAGGCATCACAGCCACCCTATTACTCACCTTCGTTTGACCCCACCATTTTGTTTTCAGTAGTTCCGTCATCGCCTGCTAGAGGCGCTGTTGTCACTCTCGCTCGGCCACCATGTTGGTTATAGAGTTGGCCGCTTTTTATTACAAAGCTCAAAACATCGTCTAGAGGTTGGTGGGATCAAACTGCCGAACCTTGGGTCAGCATTCAGATTCCTTAGACCACTCGGTTATCGGGACATGTGCTGGTACAAGGGTTTAATAGATGAAGAATGTATATACTATGTGTGTACAGGACGAATAAATATCTTTTTTTTAATGTTAGTTTTGTGGTCATTGTTATTTCAGAATCATATTTTAGTAACTTTTCTTAAAATAATTTTTTATATCAAACTGATAAAAGGTGAACTTAAGAAATAAAATATATTTTTTAAGAGCATCATTTAATATATTACTTCATTAACTGCATTTTATTTTGCTTTTTATTTACATATTATTTTTTCATTAAAGACATTTATTTTGTATTGGTTATCCATCCTTCGGTTTGGGACTGCTCAGCCATGCTGAAGATATCAATAAAAACCTACAGTGGGGGGTATTTTAAAATAAATAAAACACAACATACTTTCTTTTAAACTAATTTCATTCAGTAATGTACCGAATAAGGAAACACATCGACACTTGAATTAAAGTCTTTATATATATACATCGATCTGTTCCTCTACGAGTTCATCTCTCGATGTCCGCTTCAGCAACCCAGGAATTTTAGCGGGCAGGAAAACCCCACCACTTGACATACACCCTTCTCTTACATCGTTTCAGCAACTTTCCGATCAAATACATGTCTGGAAACTTCGTCAGCTGGATCTCCTCGGTGTAGAAGCCGCCATGGATGGGTACGGTCTTCAGATGTTGGAGATAGTAGGTCCTTGGAGCATAGTTGCGTAAAAGTCGCACAGGAAACAGTTCGGCACCCCAATTCGCTGTGAAGCCTTTCTCAAAGATGCCTTTATGTTTGGAGATGCACACCAGGTCTCCGATTTTGACTTTGTGCTTGTGTGGGTCCTTCCTCTTCAAAACAGCATACACGGTCCGAACCAGGAAGTCGACCTTGACATCAGTGGGCTTCATACGAGTGGTCGAGTGCACTGTGTAATTGTACTCGCGGACGAGTTTCAGTAGTAGCTTAAGATATTTGTAGCTGCCATTCTGAGTCCTGTTAAACCTTTCAAAGATAAATGCTTTGATATGGCTGTACATGGAATAATTGTGTATTTTATGTTTCTTCATCAGGGCCTTGAACTTGGCATTGTAAAATTTATTGTACTGGTCGGTTTGCAAATTGGTCGGGATGCGTCCTCCGCGCAACACATCTGCCATGGCCTTGGTGACATCACATGCATTCTTCGACCTTGCCAGACTGGTCCAGGCAAATTTGCTATAGGCATCAATGATTTTCAACGTGTATTTATAGCGCTTGTTTACCGGAGCATACGGTATCATCTCCACGAGATCGGCTTGAAACAGGTCGTTCATCCCACAAATCATGACCTTGCGACAGCGGTAGTTGAGCCTGGTAGCCGCATCATTTCGTGGGCGATTCCCATCCAACTCATCGTATGCAGCCTCCCTCCTTGAGTTCTTCGTTTATGGATATAATCTCATTGGTATGCGAGTAATTTCCAACCCTTTGCGAAGTGACTATCCACCAGTTTGTACGTTCTGGTCGTCCCGAAGAGAGCACACGAGGTGGTAGTGAAGATCGTCGACCAGTGCAGAGAGTTGGTTAACTTTTGAAACGAATAAATCACACTGCGTTTACATTTCAGAAGATGGGAATAAGTTTTACAGCGACCAGAGGCCATAAAACAACGCAGCGCATCAAACCTGCAATCATTATGTTGCGGGTCACCAAGGTGTTAACACATGCCAACGAGACTTTACTTCGCAGTCTTGGCTTCGAGGTCGACTGCCATGGAAGATTACATAAACATTGACGAGCCTGTCGTTTTTGCAGACAGCATCACGAAAGTGGAACATCTTGCATACCAGCCATTCCTGATCGGACCATACATGTTACCATCGAAAGTTCGGATAGCAGTCCAACACCAAGATATCTGCACTCTTCCTCGTGCGATTCAGAGGGACACTGACGAATGAAGATGGATCCAACCCAGCATCGACGAAAATAACGAGCAACAGTATTCTTCACCTCATCGATCGTATCACGTATTTGCACAATAGTGTCGAGGTAGACCAGACTAGAGATGTTGGCATAATAACCACGATCAAATTTACCTCTCCCTCATGCCGAACGAGCTGTCTGTGGCCAAGATGGTGGGCTGGATGATAGAAAATGACTTCAGTGTTCCTATATACTCAGGAGGGAAATTTGAGGTCTGCATTCCTCTAGTGATGTTGCTGGGATTCGCTGAAAACTACAAACGAATTGTAATCAATTCGAAGCAGGAACTGGTACTGTTCCTAGCCAATATGCACGCAGATGCCATCTTGGGTATGGATGGAAACCTGTATACAGTAGAACTGAAGCTACAGTCTATAGAATGGATGCTGCCTCATGTTCAACTGAGTACTACCGAGTGCATCAATATGCAGAAGAATGTGGAAGATGGCAAAAACATCGATATGGCTTTCAGGTCGTGAAGTCTCGAGACGTACCTCAGATTGCCCGCAAGCCAGCGCATCAACTGGATGGCGAAGTCCTGCTTTGCCACCGAGAAACCGAGGAAAATCATCGTCGGGCTACAGACCGGAAGATAGAAAAATGTGATAGCGAGCTGTTCGCACTTCTACACATGTCAAATATAAAATGTAAAAATATATTTGATTAGCGAAAGCTATCTGTACGTGGACATGAACATCAACTTTGAAAATGGCGAGTACCTGCCAGCATATCAAATGTATGCTCAATTCCAAAATGCATATTATGGGCGCACCCAATCCCCAAAACTGAACCCAGATACCTTCAAGAGTTTGGCCCGGCTTATGGTGTCCAACATTTGTAAACAGGACGAGCATATCAGTTCGAATGTGATCGACTGCAGGATTGAATTCACTACACATGGAAATATTCCTGCCAACACATACGCTTTCTGCCTGATTCTTCACGACCTACTAG